>JAFVLL020038213.1:139413-176165 GCA_021397915.2 Tor tambroides | reverse complement strand
TTCCTTATTGGCATTGATGTTGCCATGAATAACTTTTAACACCTATGAAATCTTTCCATTGCACAAAAGGTTCTTTATAGTACAAAAAGGCTCTTTGGATTTTTTTAAATGGTCTTTAAACTGAAACGGGAAAAAATAAAAATGGTTCTTCTAAATGGTGAAAAAACCTTTTTGTAACGTTTATTTTTAAGAGTGTATGATGACATACTAGTAGTAGAGAGAGAAGTATAGAAGACTCAATGCAAATGCAAATACAAATGGTTATTTTATATTTTACCATTTGAAGACAATTAAAATGTATGTATGTGTGTGTATTTTTGTCTATTATATTAAATGCTAAAATTATAGAATAATAGCAATATTCACCGATAATATAAAGGCATAAAGGCATAAAGGAAAACATAAAATTACATGATAAGAATACATCGTAATTTTAACAAATTTTCAGGGTATTTGCAAACCGAACTGTTGACACATTTCTAACTACCAAACCCACTTATGACCAATTCTAGACTTCTAAACATTTCATTCTAAACCTAGAAAATCTGATTTCATAATGAATGTGCTTGTTTAAAAAAAAAAAAGAAAAAAAAAGGAAAGGAAAGAAAAAGGAAAAATGCTGCATGGTCCTGTGAGGTCAGAGCATTTAATATTACACAAATCTATGGGGCAGAAAGGCAAAAGATGGAGAATACTCTCTGACCCGTATCACACAAATACACACATTCATGCATACACTCTTGTTCTGTGACTGAACCCACGCTTTCATTGTGTGATGGGAGAGTGACATTGGCTGCAAGTTCACCGGTCACATGGGAGGCTGTGCCTTCATAAATGGTTGCTGCAAGCTGGAGACACTCCATCTGACAGAAGTACACACATAAAGACACACACATACAGACACACGCACACACACCGGAGACACGGCGGGTCTCAGAACCCCTCTACGCGGGCTCTGCCCATGCCACTAACACCACCTGCGGAGCCTGGTAATGCTGAATACTGCATAAATCTCTTTCTCTCACTCACTTTCTCTGTCTGTCAGAACATGAATGGTCTGCTGCTGTTTTCTGCTGTAGATGTGCTTGTATTTTGTCCTTGCACTTGCTTTTCTTGTAAAATGCAAATGATTTTCAGTTAATGAGGTACATTCAGGTAGTATACAGAGTCATGAAAAATCATTTTGTGCAAGTGGCAGCCTATACAGGACATTTAAGTCCATTGTCGAGGCATATCGTAAGTTCATATTCTTGCGTCGTGCATTGTTTTTAAGACCTATATTTGTACGTTGCATCAGACGTGGTCATTATGTGTTTCTTAGTATGACATCTCATGGTTATTGAGCAGTAATATGAGGGGTTAAATCAAGACTTTGATGTGATATGTGGTTTTATGCACGTCTCAGTGCTGGTGCACATTTTGCATGCTGTGTGTGTACTGTTTGCCAAAATTTTCCTTTTTTTGATTATAAATACAGTAAAAGCAGTGACACTGTGAATCATTACTACAGTTGAATAACTCTCTATTTTAATATATTTAAATTTTTAATTTATTAATGTGGTGGTGAATTTACAGCAACCATTATTGCTTCAGTTCGATCCTTCAGAAATCATTCTAATAAGCTGATTTGGGGCTTAACAAATATTTATTAATATGATCAGTGTTGAAAACAGCTGTGCTGCTTAATTTTTTTTATGTGGAAACACTGACTCTGCTTTTTAGGATTTTTTGATAAACATGAAGTTCAAAAGAATTAAATTTATTTGAAATAAAAATCTTTTGTAACATTTTAAATGTAACCCATGTCACTTTTGATCTATTTAATGTGTACTCGCTGAATAAAAGTATTATGATTATTATAATTTGTTTTTAAATCTTCCTGATCCCAGTTTTTGTAGGGTAGTGTGTACATATAAAGTAATATTAAAATATGCCAGATAACAAGCTGATCGCTGTATGATGCCTCCTCTAATGGCTTCTGTTCTATCCGCGTGTGTGTACGTCTGTGTGTGTGTGTGTGTGTGTGTGTGTGTGTGTGTGAGTGTGCACATGTACAGCTATCTTTGTAAGGGCCAGTTTGAGTTTTAGACCATCAGAGTGAGGACAAAATTGTAAAGTGAGGACATTTTGGCCAGTCCTCGCTTTCTGAGACCCCTTTAAAGGCCAGTTTGATGGACAAGACTTTGTTTTAGGCGTCAGGTTATTGGGTAAAGGGTAGGTTTAGGGTAAGGGTTTGGGTGAGGCACTTAGCTCTGATGGGTAGGGTTAGGTTAAGGAGCAAGAGATTGGATTGTGTCAATGAATGTCCTCACAAAGATAGCTATATAGAGTTTTGTGTGTGTGATTCCTAATAACGGTGGACTTTTTCTCTGTCTTTCAGATCTGGAACCAAAAATGAACTGGGCGTCTTTTTATGCCGTGATCAGCGGCGTGAACCGGCATTCCACCGGCATTGGGCGGATTTGGCTGTCTGTCCTCTTCATTTTCCGGATCCTGGTTCTGGTGGTGGCGGCGGAGAGCGTGTGGGGCGATGAGAAAGCGCACTTCATCTGCAACACCCAGCAGCCCGGCTGCAACAGCGTCTGCTACGACCACTTCTTCCCCATCTCTCACATCCGACTGTGGGCGCTGCAGCTCATCATGGTCTCTACCCCCGCTCTGTTGGTTGTCATGCACATTGCACATCGTCGGCATATCGACAAAAAATTGTATCGGCAAGCTGGCCGCACCAGTCCGAAGGACTTAGAGCAGATAAAGAACCAAAAGATGAAGATTACTGGCGCGCTTTGGTGGACATATATGATAAGCCTGCTGTTCCGTGTGTTATTCGAATCCGCCTTCATGTATCTGTTCTACATGATTTACCCGGGATACAAGATGTTCCGGCTGGTAAAGTGTGACTCGTACCCCTGCCCAAACATAGTCGATTGCTTTGTGTCCCGACCAACAGAGAAAACAGTGTTCACTATATTCATGCTTGCGGTGTCCAGCGTCTGCATCCTGCTCAACATCGCAGAAATCGTCTTTCTTGTTGCTAGGGCGACAAGTCGCCACCTCAATAACTCCAAGGATTCCCCAGTGGGCGCCTGGATCTCTCAGAAACTGTTCTCCTTTTAGAAGCGCTCGTCTTTGAAATCTAAATATTTCACTCAAACACTTAATGTTAATGAGGGCTAATGTCATTAATGATATTTTTTAAATTTTATAACTCAGAATACTTTTTAAAATATGTACATAATATTCAGTGTTGGTAAGGTTACTTTGTAAATGTAACAGGTTACAGATTACAAGTTACCTTATCTAAAATGTAATAAGTAATGCAACTATTTCAATTACTTTACATTTGATTACTTTTCCACATTTACATTTCTATTTTTTTCTACATTTTTTCTAAACTGTTAATCATTTTGAAACATTTAAACCAGGCAGAGTTAACCTTACAGTAGCGCTCAACACTGATTACTGTCAGACTTTCAGAATACTTCATCACTTGAATTAAAATTATAATAATTTAATTTTAATGCACAGCCACCACAAAATCAGACTTTAGCACGTTTTTTTACTTTGAGACTGTTCTGAGGTTAAATACAGATTGAAAATCAAAAGATATAGTTTGATAGCTATGATACTGTTTTTTTTTTTGTTTTTTTTTAATCAAATCGTTGCATAACTATGACAGGAAACACTGGCATCTAATAATGCCTTGGAAAAAAAATGAATTTAAAAAATAAAGCATATGCACAAACCCAAATAAGAAATAAAACAATTATCAAATAAGCATGTGTCCTATTCTGTGTCCTCATATTTTAGAGCAGTCAGTGCAATTTGGGAAAGAAATCAATTAAATCTGTGTGAAAATATTCAGATGTAATCCCCATTGTAATCGTTAACATTTTCATAAGTAATTGTAATTTAATTACACATTTTTTTCTTAGTATCTGTAACAAATTACAGTTACATTTATTTTTGTAATTAAATTACGTAATTCTGTTACATGTAACTAGTTACTCCCCAACACTGTTAATATTACTCCACACACTTTTAGAGCAATATTGAAATAAATTCACACTGCTGTATGAAATTTTATACTCATATTGTTTCTAAAAATACTAAAATGAAATAAAATCATACTCTTTATTTGTGGTAGAATCTCTGTCTGATGACAAAGATTAGATTTGCACATTTTTTGCACACAGTTTGCACATTTTGTTTTGCAAATGTCAACAAAAACAAGTTTGTAAGAAAGATGTTCCAAATGTTCCAATTTATTCATCAGCTTTACTTCATTATCTTGTAGATCAAGGGGCCTCAGCAAACTTCTAGGGGTTCCAAAAGTCTTAAAATTATTTAAATTTAGTTCTATTAACATCATTTTAATTGAAAACGCTAAAACACTAAAAAAAATAAAGACATACAACATTAAACTGACCTCTTTTTTATTACAATACAAGCTTACTCAGGAAGGCCACTGAATATTGTCTCAGACAAAAGTGTCCGTGGAGTCAAAACTGTTGAGAATCACTGCAGTAGATAGCTAATTTATGATAATACACAGTTTAACTTACATAATCCAAAAGCTGTCAGCACTAACAGGTTTATAACTACTATCATGGCTATATCTCCACAAGTAGGCTACTCGCCAAGTACATCAAAATTCAGATTCGTTATGAATTCAGACATTGTTTTTGTATTATTTTAAAAACTCTCGTGTGTCAAACAAATGTTATAAAGTAGCTAATTATTCTAGTCTCTTAAAGTGCCCCTATTATGGATTTTTGAAAATTAGCTTTCATGCAGTGTGTAACACAGCTCTAAGTGAATGAAAACATCCTGCGAAGTTTTAAATCTGAAAGTGCACCATGTATAAAGTTATCGTCTCTCAAAAGAAAGAGTCGACTCTGAATCATTGAAACGAGTCGTTTTTAAAACGAATCCCAAGCCGTTTCATGTTGACGTCAACATGAAACATTAGCATATTGCCGCCCTCTTGTTGGTCTTTTCGCGTTGGTCTGAATGAAAATGCAAATTCATTCTTTGCCACTAGGTGCCGCTTTTGGAGCGGTAAAAATAGCGGTTTCCCCGGTAAAGCTGTACACAAAGCAGCACTGAGCTCACAAATGCTGCTTTATCAGGCATTACAGGCTTGATGAAATTGAAATGAGACCAATCGGACCAATCACCGCCGATTAGCGTCACGCAAAGGAGGGGTTTGGAAAAATGAGTCGCTGAGCAAATAAGGTAAAAATATATGCATATTAGAAGACAATGAAAGTGTTTTTTGACCTTGCATGCATGTTAACCTTGCATGCAAAACCAAAATATGAACCTTTCATTACCCATAATAGGGGCACTTTAATTGCACAAGTAGCCTATACTCTTAAAAGTTTGAGATTTAATTTTTCTTTCCCTTACGCAAAGAAAATATATTTCCTAATATGAATGATCAATATATTAAATGACATAACGGTATATTAGAAATTATACAGAATAATATATTGTGTAAATATATTACAATACATTGAATCATACATAAGGAATTGCCACTTTCATATATTGGAAAATATGTGACAATATATTTACCTATATGTCACAATATATGTAATTTTATATTCAGTAATACACTTTATAATATATAGATGTACATGTGATAAGATATGGTACTCCCATGTGTAAAAATATATTGAACATATATTTACTCATGCAGTACATACACACATATATGGAAATATATGTTTCTTATATTTAACAACCATTTATGATACACGTTTCATATTTTAAAATTTAGCTAGTTTACAATAACATAAGTGCACCTGCTCTAAACACTTAATTAACAGACTATCACTGTGCTGTAAAGTGCACAGCCATTACGTTTTATATAAAGTAACATAATTTAATGGTGTTTGGCCAATCATCATCCTAACCACAGGCTCTACTCTTCTGCACAATAGTAACCCCACAAACTTACACATACCAGAAACACTTTTAAATTTCAAAATAATACAACATTAAACACTAGCAGATCTCCCTCTATATTAATACATATGACAAAAACACATGACATAACACTCAATTTTGAAATTTTTTACTCTCCTTTAACAGTCAGAAGCAAAGCATGCTGGGAACTTGAAATCTGCTTTAACTCATTCCGTGAATGTGTGTGTATATATACACTGTAAAAAGTTTTCACCCATTTCAACTTAAAAACTTAAGTTTTGTAGCTGCCTTAAAATTTTAAGTTATATCAACTTAAAAGCACAAGTCATATCAACTCATGATTTTAAGTCTTGCCTAGTGCATTAGTGATGAACACCTGCTGTTATTGAGAATTACAGAGGATCAGATGTTGATGTTTTATTGGTTAAAATGATGCCACCATCATGGAGATCAGTGTTTGCTTTAGTTGGGCTCTTGACCCTTGACTCCTGTGTTAGATCTGTCTCTGTAGCAATACATGTGGTGTTGTAAAACAGAGAGATCAGTGCTGTACAGTGAGCAGCTGTTGACTATATAATCATCATGAGCTGGCCTGATTACATCCAAAATAATATATATACATTTTTTTTTTAATTGATATGTTTAGATTTTGAACAATCAACCCTGTGAAACTACAGCAGGCAAAGAAAGTGCTAATTCTAAAGCTACTGTGTGTAGTGTATATAAAGATTTGAGCGCCAGTATTGTTTAGACACACACAGACATCAAGAACCAGCATATGAATCTCAACAATGGTGACAGTCAACAAAATGTTTCATGCTGCAATGCATGCTGGGTAACACCATAGTAAAAACTCCCATCATGCACTGCAGCATGAATAATTATTGTCACCACTGTTGAGGATCGTATGATAAGTGTTCATGTCTAAAAGCCCAACATTAATACAGTTTTTTTTTTCTTTCAATATTTAAGCATTACAGTGGCATTTGTTTCAGATGATTTTTTTTTTTCACGGTTCTGTAATAGCTGACTGTCAGTCAATACACCAAAGAGAGACACCTTCATGGTGCTTATTCAAATGAGTTATAAGCTGAAAAATAAGATGCAAGTTAGCCTGCTATGTCCAGTTTCTGGTTCAGCAATGCCCAAACACGCAAATGTTTGCTGTGAAACAATATTGCAATTGCTCAGAAACAAATAACTTTGAGTTAGTAAAAGGCTCAAGAGCCCAACTAAAGCAAACACTGATCTCCATGATGGTGGCATCATTTTAACCAATAAAACATCAACATCTGATCCTCTGTAATTCTCAATAACAGCAGGTGTTCATCACTAATGCACTAGGCAAGACTTAAAATCATGAGTTGATATGACTTGTGCTTTTAAGTTGATATAACTTAAAATTTTAAGGCAGCCACAAAACTTAAGTTTTTAAGTTGAAAGGGGTGAAAACTTTTTACAGTGTGCTTAACTTATTTTTATGAGTTAAAGTAACTTTAAAACATAAGTTGTCATGACTTTTTCATCATATCATTTTTTACAGTGTATGTGTGTGTGTGTGTGTGTGTGTGTGTGTGTACATACATTCACATTTATATAGGTGCATCTATGTGCAATATATACTCAATAAAGGATCAAACATTATAAATATGAGATTTATCTTTGTCTTCATTTCTAAATATCTTTGTATGTATATAGCCATATATTGTCAGTGCATATATTGCTGTATATTGAAAAATATAAGCACTAGTTTCCAATATATGGAAATGTATTATGTAATATATCGCATTATATTTTGCAGCATATTCCCATATATTTTTGTTCCGTAGAGTTACCTGTAGGTCTTTACAGGGTATTACCTCTAGGGGACGCTAGATCTCCAACAGACCAACTCTTCACAGAAACCACAATGACTGTAAAGTTTTATCCACTATTGCAAGTACAGTCTCTCTGGACCAGCATTTGTAGTGTTGCGTTCATTGACATAATGATACCTTTTTGTTGAAGTACTTTTTACGTTACAACAGGACATCTGTTTTAATAATCTGTTGTTAAAATTACTTATATAATACTTATGTAGAATTTGGACTGACCCACATTTGTCACAGAGGTCACCAGGTTCAGTGGCATAATTACTGAATATTGATTATATTATTAAGCAAGCAAATAATTAAATAAATAACCAATGCAGTTCTTTTAGACGGATCCCATGTGACTTCAGTGAAATAAGCATTTCAGTTTATTCCTTTATTCCAAGTATTTCAATAATATATAATAAATACATACCATCCCACTTAGTAGCCAATCAGAAAAATAAATGAAATATTTTATGAACCTGTTTTGAGTCATGGGTCGTCTGTCAATAGTCTGCTTTACCTGGGCTTAGAGAATGTAAAAAATTCCCTGTCTTCTGTCAGACCATCGTATCCTACATATCAAATACAAGCAGAGGGACACAGTCTTGCCTCCTGTCTACCTCTTGCTCTTTAACTTCTGTTCGCTCTCCATTTGGTGCTAAAAAAAGGAGAAACAAAGATAGAAAGACAAAAAGACACTATGTTTTCAGTGCCCAGTGAGCTCTGTCATTGGTCCTGACAGCTGTCACTCATCTGAGAGGCTCTGAGAAACAAGGCAGGTGGTACACTCTTCAAAATTCTCCCTAGGGATTGTGTTCCCTGCCAAAATTAACCCCAACACACACACATACATGCACGCACATATATACAGTGTATTTGTATGGGTCAGTTCTCTCTTTCTGTTTGAGCCAGTGTTGGAGTACAGAAGAAAGTGTATGTATGACAGAAGAAGTGCAGCACTACGTATTTATACTATTTATGTATGAGGGGTCATTCTAACTCTGGACTTTTAAGAAAGGTGAGTCTCAATCTACAGAATTAATCAACTCTCACATGCTCTAACCCATACATACACACACACACACACACACATAGACCGATACACAAACTGAGTGAAGACAGCACAGGAATAGCATCTGTAAGAATGGAAGATCAATTTAATATACTTTCAGACTCTTCTCTGTCTTGTATTGACTTCTAACAGTTTTTGATTCCTTTCATTTGCCAGCATGACTCAATCTATGGATCTACATGTAAAGATAATGGCTTAATAATGGTATAAATTATTGTCAGACCCATCAGGTTTTGGGAACACAAAAAGGATCCTATATTTAGTATTATGACTAATGCAATTAATTCATATATGACTTGTGTGTATTTATTCGTGAATGACTAATCGCAGTATGTCTGGGTGATTATCTGAGAAAGGGAGTGTATTTTAGTTTAGAAATACTTGTTTAGTGTGCATATGAAAAGCTGATGTTCTTCACAGAATTTGTGTGGGTTTCAGTGTAAAACTGCTAAGCTAAATAAACACAGTAGCTCAACTGAGAGGCTTTTAGATTCATATAAAATGGTAAAATATTTTTAGAATTTTATTATTGGAATCTCCATTGGTTCCATCGGGTTCTGAGAGGTTGAAGTGTTGGTACATAAAGGCCAAGATTTCAAACTGAAATAAAAATAAAATAAAAAGACTGAATTTCATTCTGTTTTCTAAACAAAAAAAAATCATTCAAATTTTTTTTTTAAACAATTAATCACAAATTGTTTTGTTCCATCTATACAAATAAGATATAAAAAGGATGTCAGTGTCAACTTAAAGGGGTCATGAACAGCCTTTGTTTCTTATTTTGTACTGTTCTTTGAGGTCTACTTATAATGTTATCAAGATTTTTACATTAAAAAAAACAAAAAACAATTTAGAAATAATAGGCTATTTTCTGTCCTTTTTTGACCTCATCAGAAGGATCTGTTTGAATAGGTGTGGCGGACTGTAGACTCGGAAGTAAACGCCCACTACTATGATTGGCTGACAGTTGTGTATGTTGACAGCCAATCAGCCACGTCCTTCACAGATGGATGCTCCAGTGGCTAATTTAGCTTAAAAACAAATAAATTCTCAGTACATATCAAACAATCTGTAATAACACACAAAGCAATAGTGACCACGGAATAAAAACTGTTACTCACACTTGTGTGGTGCACAGCATCGTCTTTACAGTCGTTTACAGAGTTTCTGAAAATCCCGCGTCGAATTGTGCCTTGTTTACAAACGAATCCGCGGTAAAATAAAGTGAACAAAGGACCAAGTTCTTACTGACGTGGTCTAGAAATTCATTAAAAATAAAGTTCATCCAGTCTTTCCTAATGTTAGCATCAGAAGGAAGGCAATGCAAAGACTTGGCTCTGCACAGCATCTTGTTGTCTTCTGAGCCATCTTTATCGTTTGATTTCTGCATAGACCTGCGTTGTGCTTTCGCCTCTATTTCCAATTATTTACACTACATGCGCGAATCGGTGGGCGGGGCTAAACAGGCAGCGATGTAGAAGCAGACATTAATGTTTTTAGACTAACCATAAAGCTTTGAGTTCTGAAACTTACAGGATGTTTTTATAGCACAATGACCTCTTATATGTCAAAAGATCAAGGGAATTTTGGTTTCTCAGTTCATGACCACTTCAATACAAAGTAGATATTTTGTATCTGGAAATATTTACTTTCCAGATACAAAATATCTACTTTGTATTGAAGTGGTCATGAACTGAGAAACCAAAATTCCCTTGATCTTTTGACATATAAGAGGTCATTGTGCTATAAAAACAAAATATTTGAGACATATTCATAATATCTTCTTTTTCACACTATACATAAAATATATACCTGCCCCTTCGCAAGGGCAGCATCATATTTGGGAATTCGTAGCATTAAAAAGTTTGAAAAGTTAAGACACTTTAATGGTTAGTTTAACATAATCTGTTAACAGACAGTAGTATGCAATACAGAAAGTATGAAGTGTGTTGGAAGATCCTTATGTGTGTGTGTGTGTAGGGGTCAAGTATGTCCACCTGTTTCAGGTCATGCTCAAGCATGAAGACATGTCAGGGCCTCAGGGCCACGTGACCAAATATAACAACACATCCCTCAAACATGACAAAGAACCTTCAACCCACCCTCTAATAATGTATGTGTGTGCGTATGTAAATACTAAACTATATTATGGGGACAAATTTGTACCCAGGTGTGAACTAAATCGGACAAAGACCTCAATTTGAGGACATTTACAAAAATGGCATGAAAATAAAGTGTTTTTCTTTTTTAAATTGCAAAAATGAAGAAGTTTTCTGTTACGGTTTGGTTATAGCATTTTTAACTACCTGTATACTATATGTATATTCAGTAGAAGTCTATGGAATGTCCACATTTAATGACTAAGTAAACGTGTGTTAATACATGCTGCCTTTTCTTTTCTTTTTGGACCTAAATAAAAAAAATATTAATACATAAGTAAGATTATACATTTAGATTCAAGATTCAAGATTCAAGATTTTTATTTGTCACATATACAGTTATACAGAGTATAACCAGCAGTGAAATGTTAGTCAGGTCCGCTCCATGGACAGTGCAATTATATGCAAACCAAACACAAGAATATACATAAATATAAAAGGTAAAAAAATAAATGAAGTAGAAATAAAAAATAAAATACAAAATAAAATGTGCAAAAAAATAAGTGTGCAGGACAGTATACTTATTGTACTATGTAAAGTCTGACTGGATTTTGCTTATCCATTTCCCTTATTTTTCATTTTAATAACCTTTTGGCAATTATTATTCAGACTAATTCATATAGAATTTTCAATATTTTCAATATTGGCCATAACTGATTATTAGCGTAATTAAAATTGGTGTATCCTTATATTTTTGTGTGTATTTGCAGGTGGGCACGCAACAGTTATGGGAGACTGGAGCTCTCTTGGGAAGCTTTTGGAAAGCGCCCAGGAACACTCCACAGTGGTGGGCAAAGTCTGGCTCACCGTACTCTTCATCTTCCGCATCTTGGTGCTCGGTGCTGCCGCAGAGAAGGTTTGGGGTGATGAGCAGTCCGGTTTCACCTGCGACACCAAACAACCTGGTTGTCAGAACGTATGTTATGATATAACCTTCCCGATCTCTCACATCCGATTCTGGGTGCTTCAGATCATCTTCGTTTCCACTCCGACCCTGATCTACCTGGGCCACATCCTGCACCTGGTGCGCATGGAGCAGAAACAAAAATGCAATGAGGCAAGCAGGGCAGACAAACAGGCACTTTTGAGCACCAAATCTGGAAAAGGTCCCATACGTGATGAACAGGGGAAGATCTGTCTGCAGGGAGTCTTGCTACGCACGTATGTCTTCAACATCATCTTCAAAACACTGTTTGAGGTGGGCTTCATTGTGGCACAGTACTTCCTGTATGGATTCGAGCTCAAGCCACTGTACACCTGCAACAGATGGCCCTGCCCCAACACCGTCAACTGCTACATCTCACGACCTACGGAAAAAACCATCTTCATCGTGTTCATGCTGGCCGTGGCCTGTGTCTCTCTGCTGCTCAACCTGGTGGAGATGTACCACCTGGGCTTCACCAAATGCCGTCAGGGTCTCCGATACAGGCGCTCGCATTCTGTCTGCGACACTGAATCAAAAGTGCCCAGTGAGGATGTGGTGGTTCCGTTCGTGCCAAACTACCCGTATTTTCCAGCTCACGCACCACCTCAGGCTCCCTTTCCCACAGAGCCACACTTCAACCTCTCAGAACCTGATGGAACCTTCCCGTCACACGGCAGCCGCTCTGCTTATAAGCAGAACCGCGAGAACATGGCTGTAGAGCGCAGCGGGAAACCGGACGAGGCAGACGTCAAGATCAACAAAGCAGCAAATTCTGGACCCGGATCACCAAGCCAGCAGCGCAGGCCCAGCCATTCAAGTCGCTACAGCAACAACAAGACCAGGATGGATGACCTCAAAATCTGACCAGACAGAGACTCCATCACTGCTTTCTGAACACACAAGAGATTCCCTCTTTCGCTTGCAGGCACTGAGCGTATGACGAGAATATTTTACAAAAGTGTCATTTAGAATGACATCAGAATCAGGGAGTCTGAATGTAAATTGGTTTGATGCTCGACTTGAATTCACTGTGGGGGAACATTGCAATAACTTGATCATTAAATGAAAAAGATGGATGATTGAATCATATAGTAATCATATGGAAGCTTTGCTTTGATAAATCATAATTGGTAAGTCAAAAATAGACAAAAAGTAGAAATTATGATATACTAAGTCAAAATTATGACATAAAAAGTATCACACAAAGGATATTATGAAATAAAAGTCGAAATTGTGACATAAAACTCGTCATCATGACTGAAAAAGTTGAAATTGTGAGTCATTATTTTGTCATCACATTTAAATGCCATAATTATGAATTGATCTCATATTTTTGATGCTTAATTTTTAGAATTATGACTCATTTCAACACTGTATGTCATAATCATGATTTACTAAAACGTTTTTTTTTTTTTTTTTTTGCATGGCAGAAAAGGGATTTTATAGGGATGATCGCTAAATCAAAAATGCTTTTCAGGTACCAACAATAAAATACTTAGGAGACTTACGGGTAAAATGTGAATGTTTGAATTTTGTGGGTTTTTTAGGGGAGAACTGACTGTGGAGAAAACAAATTTATTTATATTTTTTTCAGTGGCAACTCTAATCTCATTTTACGGGTCAACAGCTTACAACAGTGACATCATCCAGACTTGGCTGACTGTCTTTACCAGGTGTTTACAGTGTGTCTATGGGCTCTTTGGATCTTTTTAGCTAGATAACCAGCATTGTATGAATGTACCGTCCACACATCCTCATGTAAACATGAATGATATAAAGCAAAGTTGCTATGTGTGTGTTCACTTCTTAAATAAACACTGGAGACTATTCTTAGAGAGCTGTAATGAGTGAACACAACTCAAAATCTAACAACAACCAATGGAAAAGAACAGAGATTTCTTTTCCTTTTCCGATAATCTGTCTGTCACAACAAGAAAATATCTGCCAATACTTCAATTTCATTACCAATTAGGAGATCAAGTCAAGTCAAGTCAAGTTGAGCTTTATTGTCATTCCGCTACATGTGGGGACATACAGTGGAACGAAATGTCGTGCCTCACAGGACCACGGTGCTACATAAATACAGACATACAACAATGAAGTAAAACACTATAAACCTATACACAACTAACCTACTGATTGATTTTGACTAAATATACTATATATAAAGGTTTACCCTATACAAACTAAAGATAAAATATAAAAAATAAGAATAAGAAATACAAACTATACGAATGCTTCACATAAATACTGTACATGTGCAGAGAGAAACATTGTGAGTCAAGCAGCTGGCTGGGGAACAGTACAAGATGATTTGTTGTGCATGAGCATGTAAACATACATATAATTGCTGAGATCAAAGGCTGTTCTATCTGAATGGAAGTCAATGGAAGAGACCTACACAAATGATTGTGCTAAATGTTTTTGTGTGGAAACCTTGTGTTGCGTAAAAAAATCTACAGCTTTGTTGCTCATCTTCAGTGTTTGCCATTACATTTTCATTTTCATTTTGGAGAGATCTAGAACATGCTTGCTACAAAATCAAAGCAAAAAGTGGGATTCGCGATCAGCACGGTGCTGTTTCGATGGTCTTCGTTATACTGTACTGTCATAAAACTGTGAAAAATTCAGAAGACCCAAGAGACTACAACCTCCCCCTTTTAAGAAAATCGTGCATGTCTCACAACAGTTGCTGCCATAGTGGCAAGGGTCAGAGGACAAGATGTCAAGCTGTGCCAACATGATCGTCATATAATATGTAACCTTCCTCATGTTACTTATCAAAGGCAGCTGAAGCTGATCACAGCAGGGACCTGTCTGCATGCCTGCAGTTGGGATCGATCACACTATTGACAGCACTGTGGACGTCCTGCTTCTATTGTTCTCACTGTACCAGGAGGCTTAGCTTGATATTCCCATGTTCCAGGATGAACATCGATGTTGCTCCTAGAACAACATTAAGAGACAGAGAGAAAAAGACAGGGAAAATCCTTTCTTCATACATTTTATTTTATCATTACATTTTCATAAGGTGACAGTTTATGAGGCACAAACAGATTGTAACAAAGATAAATATTTCAGACAAAAACGTAAAAAATTAAACTTAAAATCAAAACGACCACACTATTACCCTGAAGTACATGAAGCGAACATCAAATGTTCAGCAAGAACAGTACGAGAGGAACTCCGAGATGTAATACTAATAATTTATCTTTCAATGCAACTCCTTCTGTAAGATGTCAAGCAGTTTTCCTATGGATTTTGTGGATAGTGTGCGAGAATACAAAACCAAAACAACATCTTCCTTAGATGAACAACCAAACAAATGGAAAATACGCACTACAACGTCTTACTCGGAGGTGCCTTTTAGCTTTAAAAGAACATAATTACTTTATTACACACAGAATGAAAAACTTTGTTTAGCTGGTGTAGACCTGACACAACTTCTAACAGAATAACCACAAAACACCAACTTCCCTTTCTTGCATTCGTCACCACAAGCTCTCAACATTTACACAAAATTCAAAATTAAGAACAATTCTGCATATTCACGTCCATTTTATGCATCATACATCTCTTATGATAGGTGAAGTGATTTATCACTTAAAGTTTCTTACAGCTTCGACTACATGAACTGACAGAAAACTTACTTATACACTTTGCATATCATTTACAGCGCAACAGTGCTAAATATTTTTCTTGCTAAAGCATTTCAGTATGTTCTCTGATATTTTTCAATCTGTAAAATAATGACAGAAAATATACTTCTTGTTTTATGACAAAATTCAAATATATTCTGAAACTAATCTCCAAAATGATTGCGAAAAATGTTTAAGGATGAAACAGGTTTCGTTAAATGGAAGCACTTGTGATATTCGTACTGAAGTCCTGAATCAAAAACTAATAAGGCATAAACCACAGATTTCGGTTTGTAGACACAAACACATTCAGTGAATCAGAATTACACAACTATAATCTGGAATCCTAATACAGACCTTCAGTGCAGTGGAATGTGATATGATGTGGACTAAACTCCGCCTTCTCATTAGCATAACCATTCTGAGCATTCCTAATCAAGCCTCTACAGAAAGAACAACGTTTGCAAGGTGCGTAATGTAAGGCGACATATGTGTTATGGTACAAGATATTTTGAATGAATTCTCAAATAGAATTTTTTCAGCCATTAGCAGTTCAGCAGCATAGCGTTTTGATTTCCCTTAGAATCATCCTTCCTTTTGTGGTCCTACATGTGCTTACGTGCGTTAGGTCAGGCTGGGAATGACAGACGTAGTGCGTGTGAGCCGTTTCGAGGTTACTTAATGGATAAAGCAGGCGAAGCCTTTTCATGCCGTCATCCCAAATCACACGTGTCATTTATACTATTATTTATAATATAATACCTCATCTATATTACCTTCATCTACATTATATCACAATGTCTCACACTAATCATTTATATTACACAAATAACATGGAACACTAATCTTTTATATTACATCAAAATACCTGTTTTACTTCATACTATGCAATCTGAATCATCTGAATTTTTTGGGTCCCTTTGATTTGTACTTGTCCTGCATATGTGCATCTGTATATAAATAAATCTGTAACGGATATTTCACAAACACTGACCTGTACAAGTCGCACAGAAAAAGAGAAAGAGGAAGGGAGAGGGTTTATGGCTTATAGGGCAGTGTTTTGCTGTGATTACTCTGATATAGTGTGTTAGTGTGCATCTTTAAACTGTTTTTTGCGTGTGTGTGTGATCAGAGAATCTGTGTCAATGGCCCGTTCGAAGAAGCGAACGACAGACGGTTCATTCAGGAGAGATGCAAGAATCTGCTCGAAGGAGAAACTCCAGTCCCCGTCTCTGACCGCAGAGGGTGAGCTGGGGGTGTCTGTTGGCGTGTCCAACATGGGGCTGCTGGTTCCGGTGGGACTGCTGGTGGGCGTAGAAGGACGCGAGGTTGAGGTTGGGGTAATGTCAGAGTGGGACGGGGCAGTTTCTTGTTGGCTGACCGGAGACTCGGGTTGGTCGCCTTCACCCTCAGCGAGGGTTTTGGTCTCAGGGCTGGTGGGTAATGTTGGGGAGGTCCCCAGCTGAGCTGTGCTGGTGGGTGTAGTTTGGGGCGTTTTCTGCGGGCTGCTCTCCTGTAGCTTCCGCCCCACCTCCTCCATGCGCAATAGAAGACTGGTCACTCGCGCCACAGCGCGGTACAGACTCTCCTCCTCCTCGTCACCATGGAACACACCGTACAGAGTCTTCGTCAAACCAATAAACTGCACCTGGCACACAGTCGATACAGTTTCTTTAATTAAACTGAACTGTATTTACAGTGGTGGCCAAAATTATTAGAGCTCTAGTATTTTCAGCAGCTAAAAAATGGTTTAAAGTCAGTTAGTTTTATCTTTTGCTGTAGTATCAGCAGGAAATATCAGTTTACATTTCCAGACATTCATTTTGCCATTAATTTTAATAATCCAGTGAGATTTTGAGTCTGACAGCAGCCAGTGCTCCACACAGAGATCTGATCTCATCATCATCCAGTCTGTCTGGAATGACGAAGAAGAAACAGAACAAACTGAGACAGACTAAATCCAGAAGAACTGTGGCAGCGTCTCCAAGATGCTTCAAGAAACCTACCTGCAAAGCTACAGTAGTTAAAAGTTTTAGGCACTTGTGTAAAAATGCTGTAAAACGAGGGTGCTGTCAAAAATAATGTCACAGATCGATTTTCTTTATCAATTAACTTCTATTAACTAAATTAAATCAACATTTGGTGTGGCCATCCTTAGCGTTTAAGGCAGCTTTTGCCCTAGGTGCACTTGCACATAGTTTTTCAGGTAGCTTTGCAGGTAGATCTCTCGAAGCATCTTGGAGACGTTTCCACAGTTCTTCTGGATTTAGTCTGTCTCAATTTCTTCTGTTTCTTCATGTCATTCCAGACAGACTGGATGATGATCAGATCAGATCTCTGTGTGGAGCACTGGCTGTTGTCAGACTCCTTGTGCAAACAAAAATCTCACTGGATTATTACAATTAACACACACACACACACACACACATTGGTTTTTATGGTTTATGGGGAATCTCCATTTTTATACTGTACAAACCATATTTTCTATCAACCTACACCAACCCTACACCTAAACCTACCCCTTACAGAAAACTCATTTTTAGATTTTCGAAAAACAAAAAAACAAAACAAAAAAACCCCACACCATTTAGTATGATTTTTAAGCCTTCTGGATTACGGGGACACAGAAAGTGTCCTCATAAATCACCGTCACATTATAATACCTATGTCATACCCAAGTCATTATACAAATTTGTTTATGTTCAGATAATAGCATGCGCTTGCATCATAATACTCTCCAAAATGGTGCCAGGATGATGCGGAGGAGACTAACTGTTGAATAAAGCTGTTATTTTTGTTTTCTTTGCACACAAAAAGTATTCTCGTAGCTTCATATAATTACAGTTAAACCACTGATGTCAAATGGACTATTTTATCTATGTCCTTACTACGTTTCTGAGCCTGGGAACATTTCAGTTGCATTGCTGTCTATGGGGGGTCAGAAAGCTCTCGGATTTCATCAAAAATATCTTAACTTGTGTTCCAAAGACCAAAGGTCTTACGAGTTTGGAATGACATGAGGGTGAGTAATTAATGACAGAAATTTCATTTCTGGGTGAACTATCCCTTTAAAACAACAAGAAGGTGAACACTGAACACTTAATAGTGATGCTACCTTTAGTTAATCTACACAGATCAGCTATACATGAACTGGAATAATCTCAGCCATAAAGACATGAAAAGCCATTGTTCAGTCATCATTAAATGGTTATTAAATTATATCAAATGAAATGGTACCATTAACAAAAGAAACAAAGACATTTCAGATTTATGCACCCGTTTAATTCTGAATACATCTTCAATGTGTGTGCGTACCTGATTAATTCTGGGCAGATCTTTAATATTCTCCTCTCTCCGCTGCAAGTCTTCCTGCCACTGTTTCAGATATTCCTGCAGATCTACTTTAGCACGACCTGAGGGGCAAAATACAACAGATTTTTAAACAGCTCCCTGGACTACTTTATTGTGATTCATCAATCACAGCCAAATATTTTTGTATAATAACCCATAATAAACTCTATATTTGACTTAAGTGTCCGGCAAGTCAAATAAATATATTTCATGTCCATTTATTTATTTAGTCATTTGGTCATTGCACAGTGACCCTGACCACCCTGTTATGGTTTATTTTGTGATATTGTTTGATATGATATAGAGAATATGATTAGAGGACAGGGATGAATACTTCACCTCTTTCTGGACATTTTCTGATGACTCCATCCTCTGCAGAGTCTACATGGAAGAGAGGAACAAAATGTACAGCCGCAAAACACAGACACTCAAACATGCATGAACAGATATACATGCATACACAAAGCCTATAAGGTTTTTGGGGGTGGGCAGGCATTTGAGCTTGTGCTTCTTATAAAACACCAAAATGAGGTGTGTTTCTAAAAAATCTAAGCTTTTTGGCGGTTAGGTGAGACAAGTCCCTCTTAAGCATGAATAAAAATGCTACACACAACACACAAACATTTAAAAATACACATAAGAACACAAACTAAATCAGTAACACCCAGAAGAAAGAAGAAAGAGTGAAAAGAAAGGAAGCATAAGGAGCCACAGAAAGCAGTGAAAGCTGACCAGAAAGACGAGTGGAGAAAGAGTGATCTTCAGCTGGAGGAAAAAATCTAGACGATGGTAAAATCTTACACTCCTGGGTCCCTGAAGAAACACACAAAATATGCATGTATGCACACATTCTACTTTTATTCGAATCTGTAAAAAAGTGTGATGATCTATCATAAGTTATGGATAAATCGGCACTCATTAAAATTGCCAATTGTTCTGAAAAGGCACAGTCACACAAACACGCTACATGGACTTATCACCATCAAGAGTGATGAGGATTTAGATAAAAGTGCTGCTATTTTAGCAGTTACAGATCCAGGCTAGTAATCCAAAGGTTATTGACTGGTACTACATTTGCCCTATATTGCTATTACGCCCTTCAGCCAAGCATTACATCCCAAAGAACTAAATGTACTTTAAAGGGGTTATAAAGTGCCTTTTTGTTATTTTGTACTGTTCTCTGAGGTCCACTTAGATTTTTACATCAATATACATCATAATTTAGAAGTAACAGGCTATTTTCTGTCCTGTTTTTAACCCCCTCATCAGAACGCTCTGTTTGAATAGGAGTGGCGGAGACTAAATGCCCACTGCTATGAGATCATCTGGTTTTTGTGTAAACCTGCATTTGCCGCTCGTCATTTTACTTAATACGTGCGCAAATTGGTGGGGGGGCTAAGCAGGTAGTGATGTAGAAGCAGGCGTCAATCTTCTTCTGAAGAGGCGGTGTTTAGCCACACTATTTCATCATAAATTGGAACATTCCACAATATTGGCTTCAATATAATCTGTTTTTAGACTAACGTGAAAGTTGTGAGTTCTGAAACTTACAGGATGTTTTTGTAGCTCAATGACCTCTTATATGTCAAAAGATCAAGGAAATTTAGATTTTTCAGTTTATGACCCCTTTAAGTCCCTTTGGATTAAAAAAAGTGTCTAATAACTAACTAACAAAATGTAAAATTTACAAATAAAGCAAATAATGAGGAGATGTAGATGTTAGATATAGATTATATAGGTTCATAGAGGGGGCAGATATGTAGATTAAATAGGGTTATAAAGGTGTATGGATATTTGACCCAACTATTAACCTGTATAGATGATTAGGTGTCAGATTTAAATATTATATGTGACCCTGGACCACAAAGCCAGTCTTAAGTAGCACAGGTATATTTGTATCAATAGCCAAAAATACATTGTATGGGTCAAAATGATCGATTTTTCTTTTATGCCAAAAATCATTAGGATATTAAGTAAATATCTTGTTCCATGAAGATATTTTGTAAATTTCCTACCGTAAATATATCAAAACTTAATTTTTGATTAGTAACATGCATAGCTAAGAACTTCATTTGGACAACTTTAAAGGCGATTTTCTCACTATTTTGATTTTTTTGCACCCTCGGATTCCAGATTTTCAAATAGTTGTGTCTCGGCCAAATATTGTCCTATCCTAACAAACCATACATCAATGGAAAGCTTATTTATTCTGCTTTCAGATGATAGGTTAGACATATAAATTATGCAGGGCTATGCATGGATAACAGATATATAGTTTAAGAATCACTGAGCTAAACATACTGCTTAAGTTTGTAGAGGGCAAAGATATAGAGATTAATCATATACATACATAACCATATCTTATGTTCACTCGAAGCTTTTATTGTAACACAGTGGCAGAGATCATAATATTCATTTACCTGGTTGAAGGTGCAGTTTGAAGAGAAATTTTAGTTTCTCTGTGAATGATCTGTTGTATAGGATATCTGCAATACACACACACACGCACTCCTGAATGAATCTGACAGGTTTAAAGCAAGCTGCTATGTATTGAGGTCAAAGATCAAAGGGTAGTCAGTTTAGTTCATGGTTAGGCTCCTCTTACCCAGACCGCATATGAATTCTTTGAAGTTCACAAGTCCATCTCCGTTCTCGTCCAGAAGCCGGAAAGCTGATCGTGCCAGCGAGCGTGCGTGCGTGTGTGTGGTCCATGGTTGCAGGAGGTTAAACAGGCTACTAAACTGGGACTGATTCAGCTGGTACTGGTCTAAATATGGCAGGCTGGGGTCATGGTTCTGCAGGGCAGGACTACATACTGACCAGTAACAGCTCACAAAGTGCTGCCTCTGTAACACACAAACAGTCAAATGATACACAAGAACAGTTTGTGTGGCAGCGGCAGGATTTTGAGGCCTTCAGGCACAGAAGTACACAAATTTGCTAGCGTAACTCACCTTAAAAAGCATGTAGAGCTCGTCCAGCTGAGCAGCACTGAATTTCACATCTTGAGCAACAACACGCAACTGCAGCAATAAGACACAAAAATGACAGACAATTAAACAATTTACAATGGACAACAATCTTCATTGCCACTCTGCATGCATACAATGTGTAAAGAACAAATTATGCTAATTACACTACCATTCAAAGGTTCTGGGTTGGTTAGATTTTTCAATGTTTTTGAAAGAAGTCTCTTATGTTCACAGAGGCTGCATTTATCTGATCACAAATACAGTAAAAATACTAATATTGTGAAATACTGTTACAATTTTAAAATATTTTTTTCTATTTGAATATATTTCACTCAGAAATCGAAGAACAGCTTTTATATGACACAGAAATCTTTTGTAACATTTTTAAATGTCTTTACTGACTCTTTTGATGCATTTGATCCATCCTATTATTTATTAAATTATATTATGAATGTAAAAGGTATAAGGTGTATACAGCATGGCTTTTGTACTTACTACATTTTGTTTTGTTGTATCTTCTAGTGTCTGAATGACATAAAGCTTGTTCCTCTTTCGCATGTTTTCCACTTCCTCTGTTCGAATGTCTCCATATTTCTGAAATAAAAAAAAGTTTCATTAGTCTGAGCAATCATCTATTTCTGACCTTTGGTTTGCTGACCCCAGAACTCCTGTCAGAGGGGGGTTTTCATCATTCCATGCAACCAGTTTGAAAGTGCTGAAAAATGTACACCTTTTCATTGCACATTCAGATTTTACATTCCTATAAAATCTGTCACCATGAGTACAGGTGTGAATTACCAAAGCATTAACAAAGACATCAGATTCAGTTTAATAGTCATTCTGTACAGAGGGCGTTTGTTATAAATTCACTACCTTAAAAATAATAAAAATTCTACTCTTACTACATGTTGTGATGAAACCAGAGCTAAAGACATCAAAAAGAATACAGATTTTAATGTTCACTACAGTGTATTAAAGTGTGTAGCTTTACCTCATAAGCCTCTTTGATGAGATCGCTGATGTCAACCTTTTGTATTGATTTGTCATTGGCTGTTGCAGATGCCTGCTGTACAGTAGCTGGCAGGGGACTGTCTTTATTTGTGACACTGTCAAAAAACCTGACGGATAAAATCAGATATAAATACAGTCTGTGAATAAAAAATCCACTGCAAAAATTGATGCTGTTTACAATTAAACAGCAGCTTGTCATCCAAAGTCACTCTTAAGTTTGATCATTCCTGATCTTTGCTGCATGGAAAAATGTTCTTTTCAATAATATAATATAATATAATATAATGTGCAAATACATTTCCCCCTTTTAATTTTATATTGCACATATCTCATTTTAATACATACTTTATTATTATTATATACATTTTACAGATTATTATATTTATCTCATATACTATTATTATAGATAATGCAGTTTCTTGGCAATCCTTCCAAGGGGTTTATGGGTGGGGGAGGTTCTCTAATGTTTTAGTTTAGTCTGAATTTTTTTTCCCCCCTTTCTCTCTTTATCTACCATTTTGACTGTCATTCAGAGTTAAATGTGGGGATAAGATAAAAAAAAAAAAGAGTGCAGACAATGTTCTCTTCACTTGATTGCTCTGTGTTTTATATCTGTCTGTGTAGTAATAAAACATGTGGAACAAAAAAAATATATATATTGCACATAATATAATGACAGCGCAGCTTGCTACCATCATGCTTTGGCCATGTTAAAAGGACAATGTTCCAATCACCTGTTGAGGACTGTGACAGCTTCTGCGTCGTCATGGCAACAAAGCAGACTGTCCATATTGTAGTCGAGGACAGCAAGGCCAAGCTGCAGGATGGCTTTGATTCCATCATAAAAGAAGCAGTCGACGACATTCACAGCGCTCTCTATTGGCAGTACGCTGATGAAGAGAGTCAGGAACCATGACAACGACACTGACGAGAAGAAGGACAGGTCCGTCATGTGTTCGGTCAGCTGGGTTAGATGCTCACGGATCAGTTCCTCGAACACAGCCTGGTCAACCAGAGCTCCTGGAAAACATACACACACAGATTGGATAAAACTGTATGCAAAAATAAATAGATTCAGTATCAATCAATCAGAATGGCACAAATAATTACAGGCACAACTAATTACAGACAGAATAGGAGGAAGTATTTAACATGAAAAAAAATGGTAGAGCACATCTTAACAAAGCTCAGTAATTATAATCCAATTACAACACCACTGGCATTGTGTTATAATGGCAGACCGCAATTTTACTGAAATGATTCAATCACCTCCAGGGTATGAGATGTGTATAACCAGCTCTCTCTCTCACACACACACACACACATACCAATAATTCTACGGTTGAAGTAGTCTGGTAGCATTCGTTCACACACAGCGACCAGCAGCCAGAAAGCCTCTTCCTCTTTAGCATACAGCAGCAACACAGACGTCAGGATATTCATCGCCTGGACAGATCGACGTACAGAGAACGAGTGAGATATTATATGTCTTATAAAGTAACATGATAATATATGAAAACTTTATTATTAGAATGAGTGCAAGTGGAGTGGAGTTTTTTTTATGCAAATTTAATATAAACAAAAATAATTTGGCTTCCATAGCAAAAAAAAAAAAAAAGTTTTATTTTATGCAGTCACCATATCCCTTCAATACTTCACTTTGCATATTTTCCATGCTTATACTTTGCATACACAAAGTTTTGATGACTAAAAAAAACATTCATATTTCATGTCCTTACTGTTTTGAACACAGAAATATTTTTAAATGAGTTCTATTTATGTTCTTTATTACCATAGATTCAGCTGGTTTTCATTTTCCTCTTGTTTTGTTAAATACTTAATATCAAATATTGGTGCAATAAAAATATCTTGTTTGTGTGTGTGTGTAATGAATAATTGTATTTATGCTAGTGAGAAGAACTGTTGAATAAAGTCTTTTTTTTTGTTTTCTTTGTGCACAAAAAGTATTCTCGTAGCTTCGTAAAATTATGGTTGAACCACTGATGTCACGTGGACTATTTTATCGATGTCCTTACTACGTTTCTGGGCCTGGGAACATTTCAGTTGCGTTGCTGTCAATGCAGGGTCAGAAAGCTCTCGGATTTCATCAAAAATATCTTAATTTGTGTTCCGAAGATGAACGAAGGTCTTACGGGTTTGGAATGACATGAGGGTGAGTAATTACAGATTGACAGAATTTTCATTTTTTGGGTAAACTATCCCTTTAAGGCCTCATTATACTTCAGGTGAAATCGAAGAACTAATTGATTTGACGTCATTTGAAAGAAAATCAGGCCAAAATAGACATGACTTTAGACATGACAGTATCATCTGACTGACATATAAACATTTGGTCAGTGAGAATTTTTCAAGCATTTTATGCCATGAATCTCATAAACATTACACCAATACAAACCTGAGCAGCTTGAAATTGTGTAGTCATTGAATTTCCCAACGTGACGGTTTTGAGAAAGCCTTTTTAAGATGCATCAGATGTTCTATGAACTGTGCAATTTGATGCTGAGACCCTGTGTTAGACTAAATGAAAAAGTTGCGTGTGTGCTTTTACCTGGCAGTAGCCGATTTTGGGGTTGCGATGAGCGTAGGCAGTCAAGACACGGCGAAGAGCCGAGATCCCTGTGTCGCTCTGGAATGCTGGGTGTTCCGGGAGTGAGCGATGCAGATCTCTCTCAATCTCATCACACGCAAGTGAGCTGCTGCCCATACACTCCTCCAGTAGCCGTCCATAGTAACCAGGTTGAGAGGTCATGTCATGTACTGCACCTGTAATACAAGCAAACATACATGAACAAACTGTGGCACACAACAACATACACACCCACACACAACCAGAACAACACACACCTGAGAAGAGCATCCACAGTTCTCCTCTGAGAGTCTCTGGAACTCCACGTACAATGAGATCGCGTGTTTTTTTGGTGCAGAACATTCCAGTTCCACGGCCATATTCAGCAAAATGGATCTGCCACGACTGCTCCTTCATTCGCTCCTTCAGCTGTCAATGACAATGTTATCATTTCAATAGTGGGATCCTTACTAATTAAAAACATACACTACCATTCAAAAGTGAAAAAAGTCTCTTATGCTCACTAAGACTGCATCAAAAATACAGCTAAAAACTGTATATTGTGAAATAATCTATTAGACTAGAAAACAGTTATAAAATTCAAATTTAAAAATTTAATTTATTCCTGTGATGGCAAAGCTGAATTTTCAGCAGCCATTACTCTAGTCTTCAGTGTCACATGATCCTTCCGAAAACAGTATAATTTGCTGATTTGGTGCTCAAGAACCCCTCTCTTATTATTATCAGTGCTGAAAACAGTTGTGCTGCTTAATATTTTTGTGGAAACCATGATAAATTTCTTCAGGATTTTTTGATGTATATTTATTTGAAAAGTCAATCTTATGTAACATCATAAATGCATTTATTGTCACCACTGATCAATTTAATGTGTCCTTGCTGAATGAATATATTAATCTTATTGACCTCCAACTAGGGCTGGGCGATATATCTCATGCGATATGCATGCGCATCTCGTCAGTAAAGCCGGTTCCTTGATTAGCGCTAAATCTTCATCACCTGTTTTCAAATGGAGCGGCATTTAATACACAGAGCCGTAGTTCACTGACAAGCTACGCAATATCGCGTTCATTATCGAAGGCAACTCATCTGCGATAATGAATGCGATATTGCGTAGCTTGTCAGTGATCTACGGCTCCGTGTATTAAATGGCGCTCCATTCGAAAACAGGTGATGGAGATTTACCGCTAATCAAGGAACCGGCTTTACTGACGAGATGCGCATGCATATCGCATGAGATATATCGCCCAGCCCTACCTCCAACCTTTAAACTGTAGCGTATACCACATGTTTTAATTACATTATTCATCTTTACTAAACTAACATTATGACAATATTGCAATAAGGTTATCTGTACCATTTTGGGGTCAAGGTTTTCTGCATCATGCGGATGAAAGACGTTCATAAGAGCTTCAGTGCTGACAGCTTGACTTTGTCCCACCATAACACCCTCCTCATCCTCAGAGAGAAAAACACACACATACAATCTTTTTATAGTTATCACAAAATCATACCATGAAATGCAGGATATTTTAAGTGTTATGCAATATATTATCATGACAAGCATGAGCATACTTAAAACACATGATTTCTTATATTAGTGGATGGAGTGTAGAGAAATTACCGGATTAGCGATGTAATGCTGGGGGCTTCCTGCAGTCCCACATTTTCTGCGGATGGTGGCAGCAAGTCGCTCAAAATCCCGAACCTCAGAAAAACGCAAAGCTCTCTTGCCACGAAGACACACAGTCAGGGCACGACTACCGCGATCTGGCAGCTCCACACTAAACACCTACAGGCATACATTAATGCCAAAAACACACATAAATCAGCATTAGTGAAATACAAACATAATGATAACAAAACAGCAGAAACTTACAAACTCTCCAAAACTCTAAGTCTAAAGGCAAAACCATGGCTGATAGGGGTTGCCTCAAAATATAAAGTGAAAATGCGATTGCTTAGATCCTGTAGGTAAATGATCATATTTCAAAATGTATTTTTACCCTCTGTTGGATGGAAACCACTTAGGTGTTGAAAGTACTAATTCACAAAAGATTATTTAACATCAAAAATAAAACAGTTGTTCAACGTCAACGTCAAAACAGGGGCCAGTTTCATAAACACAGCCACTATGTTAAGACTGTGCGTTAAGAAATAGTTTGACCAACAAGCAGTTAGCCAAGCGATAATCAGTCTTACATTTCTGACTCAAATTGGGAAAAGCTATGTTTTTGTAACGGATTTTAAAGAAATAGTTCACCCAAAAATGAAAATTTGGTCATCATTTACTCATTTTCATGTCGTTCCAAACCTGTTTAAGTTTCTTTTTTGTTGATTACAAAAGAAGATATTTTGAAGAGCCAAACAGTTGTTGGTCCCCACTGAAGGGGAAGTAGGGGAAGAAATACTATGGACGTCAGTGGCGACCATCAACTGTTTGATTACAAAATATCTTCTTTAATTTTCAACATGAAAAAGAAACTCATACAGGTTTGGAACGACATGTGAGTGAGTAAATGATGACAAAATTTTCATTTTTGGGTGAACTATCACTTTAACAAGTTAAGGAAAGGAAAGGACGTGACGTGTGGCCCATACTCGGAATTTGTGCTCTGCATTTAACCCATCCAAGTGCACACACACTGCAGTGAGAAGTGAACACATACACAAACACACTGTGAACACACACCCAGAGCAGTGGGCAACCAATGCTGCGGTGCCCGGGGAGCAGTTGGGGGTTCGGTGCCTTGCTCAAGGGTCTCACCTCAGTCGTGGTATTGAGGGTGGAGAGAGCGCTGGACATTCACTCCCCCCACCTACAATCCCTGCCGGACTTGAGACTCAAACCCGTGACCTTCGGGTTACAAGTCCGACTCTCTATCCATTAGGCCACGACTGCCCACTGTTATGACCAGTCTTAAAGAAAGCAAATTAGATGACTAACTTTTCAAGACTAGTCTAAGCAGTTTATGCCCCAGATCTTCATATTGTACAACTGTACTACTTCTGTTGTCTTTGAAATATGGTATAAAGCGTAAAGTGTCAGCTGAATGTTCTGACAAGCATTTATGGTAAACTAAAATATAATTTATTGTCATTTCTATTGAAAGTAACATGTCATGTATTTAAATATATATTTGTAATCAGACATTTGTAGTGATGAAGCAATAATTTAGTACATATAAAACATATTAATATAATATATTTTATTGAATATACACTACAAAAATTATAATCAAGTACATTACATTTACCTTACTGTTAGTCAGCACAAGGTGTACTTCTTTAAAGAATGACATATAAAACTTAAACTAAAAGTATGCCTTTATTACCTTGTTATTACAAAGTGCATTTTTTTAAAAGTGTACTTAAGTGTATTGAGAAACAGTCATAAAAGTGTACTTTTTTAAGAACACTTAGGTGGCCTTTTATTTGATTTATATAATCTGCAAGTTTTTTATATACTTTTAAGATTTGAAGTACAAGTGCACATTCAATAAAATTATGCTTACTTCTTTTCCTCAAGGGCAGACAGACTTCTTTGCAGTTTGCAGAAAAATGAGCAGTATACGCACCTCCCATAGAGGGATTATGAGATGGCACTGAGACCCATCCTGGCTTGCAAAGCACAGATAGTTCTCAGAGACGCAGATTTTTCCAAGGGTATTGGCGTGGCTGAATGGAACCCAGAGGAAACTCTCATGCACTTCACAGAGGTTCTCCTCCTGCGGCAACCGGAAAAATGCTCGAAATGACTGATTCCGTGCATGGATTTCCAGAGCCCTGCAAAGATTACAGTAGAGTCAGACATCGTCCAGTAAAAGAAAAAATGGTAACAGAGGAATAAAAACTAATGCACCTCTGTGTGATGTGAAGAGGGTTGGCAAGTGGATGTTCAGCATTAAATGTTTCTTTGTCGAAGAACCGCACAATGGCATAGTCGGCCAGCTGCTGCATGATCAAGTATGTCTGCTGGAGCCTCAGGAGCATTGAGAAGAAATGATCCTCTCCACGCACACACACACGAATGCTCTCTGCCAACAACACACTCGACGTACGTTCCAGGCGGCTCACCTCATTCCAGGGATACACCAGTTTCACTAAGCAAGAAATCCACAAAACCATGAATAATATGAGATTCTGGCAGACGCCAACTGTAACACTTATAAAGAGAAAACAATAATACATGAAGCACATAAGGTGTTATATGTGACATATCTCTTATAATCCACAGAAGAAATAAACCATACAGGTTTAGAACAACATGAGGATGATGGACAGAATTTTCATTTTTGGGTGAGCTACTGTATCTTACTAAACAATGAATAATCATTGATACCTTAAAAAAAAAAAAGTTTAGAATCAGTAAGATTCTTATACTCATCAAGGCTGCATTTATTTGATCAAAAACACAGATTTTTTTTTTTTAATTTTGTGAAATGTTATTGCAATTTAAAATAACAGTTTTCTATTTTAATGTACTTTATTCCTCTGAAGCAAAACTGAATTTTCAGCATCATGACTCCAGTGTAATCTTTCAGAAATCATTCTAATATGCTGATTTATAATCAATGTTGGAAACGGTTGGGCTGCTTTATATTTTTTGGGACATGTGATACTTTTTTCACGATATTTTGATGAATAAAAAACTTTTTGTGTTACAATATACACTACCATTCAAAAGTTTGGAGTCAGTCAATTTGTTTTCTTTTTTAAAGAAATTAATACTTTTATTCAGCAAGGATGTGTTAAATGGATAAAAAGTGATAGTAAAAACTTACATGGTTAGAAAAAATTCTATTTTAATAAATGCTGTTCTTTTTAACTTTTTATTCATCAAACAATTCTGAAAAAAGTATCACAGGTTCCAAAAAATATTAAGGAACAGAACAGTTTCAACACTGATTATAAATCAGCATATTAGAATGATTTTTGAAGGATCATGTGACACTGAAGACTGATGAAAATTCTGTGCTGCATCACAGAAATAAATTATATTTTAAAAGTACATTAAAACAGGAAACCAATATAGAAATTGCAATAATATTTCACAATATTACTGTTTTTTCTGTATTTTTGAACAAATAAATGCGGCCTTGATGAGCACAAGAGACTTCTTTAAAAAACATTAAAAATCATACTAATTCCAAACTTTTGAACGGCAGTGTAGGCGTTTTCAAATACGGGTCCAGGGACCCCCAGGAGGCCACAGGTATAATAATAAATGTGGAGCCTTGGTACCAAACAATTAAAAAACCCTTTGCTAATAAACAAACTGTTCAGACATTATAGCCATCATAAAATGGACAGGTTGTGGTATTATGTGTAAACAGGTGATCGTGTTTCTAACCCTCAGTTCCCAGCATATAGGAGTAGAAACACAGGAAGTTGGTGCTGAGGTAGATCCAGCCCTGGTTTGGCACTCGTCCTCTCCAGTAGCTGCAAGAGAAATACGTCACAAGTTTCTCTCTCTGGGGCAAACCGAACAGACGTTCAAAGCGCAGCACTGCCTCCCGGAAGCGTTCGGGATCCTCCTCGTCACCGGCTGACGTGCCCTCCTCTGCTATCAGACCCTACACAAACACAACATACCACCACTAAAGTCAACAGTGCAAGACTGGGACTAACATCTAAAATAAAAAAAACACAGAAAGAAAAGCATTCTAAAGTATTTTAATGCCAAATAACCCTCTCACCCTTATCTTTCCCTGGACAAAACTAGTGATGTCTTCACCGGAATCAAACACAGAGAGAGTTCTGATGATGTTCTGCTGCAGCCAGTCCCAGTGCTGTGAGATCTCCTCCAAAGATGCTCCTGCGCACACACACACACACACATTACATAAGGATCTGAGCCCTCACATACACATTAACACTGTGTGCAGCATCTCTCTCACCACAGGCAATGTTCCAGTACACCTGAGAGTCGGGCGTCTGGTGTAAAATGCGAAACGGGGCGACTTTTGCTGTGGAGTCGAGAACTGTGTCCAAAGTTCCAACCAGCAGGCCTAAAACAATGACATGAAAAATAAACAAAACATTACAAAAACTATTTATATATTTCTTTAAATCTGTAGTCTGAAATTACAACTGAATTTGAAAATATAAAAAGACAACAGCAAGAAAATATTAAACATTTCTATGGAGAAGTCAATATATACGCACAAATAGCAGCTGTTTTCATCTATTTTTAACACTGATTATAAGACATGTTTCTTGAGCATCAGATCAGTATATTAGAATCATTTCTGAAGTACCATGTGACACTGAAGACTGGAGAAATGGCTGCTGATTTTAAACTGTAACAACAATATTACTGTTTTTCCTGTATTTGTGATTATATAAATGCCTAGGTGTGCATAAGAGACTGCTTTCAAAAACATTACACACACTTTACTTTACTTTACTTTTAGTCATTTAGCAGACGCTTTTATCCAAAGCGACTTACAAATAAGAAAAAGTAACAAACTAAAAGTCAAAACTCAATAATATTTGGTTTGACTGGCACTTGATTTATTTCTTTCAATGTCTCTAACGAACATCAGGATGTTTGCAGGGAATTTAATGTTAGTCATTGAAAATCTGTCCTTTCTGCACTGCTCAAGAAAGAAGCTGGTGTATTATAGCCCTTAGCCATGAAGCAAAAGTTTCCATGGTGATGAACTCCAAAGGAAAAAAAATAGTCACTAATTAGAGTAAAACCTATAATCAGCCATAAATTCCTCTGTGCTGGCGACTCCATGACACTTCTTACTAATAACTTATTTTACATAAACTGTTATTTTATTTATTAAGTCGAGTCCCATGTATACAATCCAGATTGTTTCAAAGCAGCTTTACATTAATAGCAGAAAAATAACGGTGTTAATGTTGTAAACGACCTCAGTTATGAAACAAACTCAATTTAAGCTGTAAAGTAGCTTTATAGAAGATAATAATGTCATTATTCAGCTCAATTTAGTCCAGCATTGTTTCACTTGAGTTCAATAACAGTGTCATTATCCAGCTCAGTTCAGTTTATTAATAAGTTGTTGTCATAAGTGACCCAACATCTACCACTACAGTCAATTCCCAACAGACCAAATGCCCATAAATCTCTAATGCATTAAAATGCAGCTGCTCAGTTGGCTTTCAGCCCTCTAATATGTAGAGCCATCCTTCCAATTTGCATTTAATTGCAGGACTAGATTTAACATTGAGCACCACTTTCGTCCTGCCATGAACTTACATCTCTCCTCATATTTTTCCATATTCAGTTGATTTGGAATGGTGGATCAATTGTATATATAAAACGAATCTCTGAATGAAAGCTCTAAATTAAACAATTAGTAATTTTAGTACTTGTAAATATTTTTTACACTGGTATTACTGATATTATACTGAATTCTCATGCAAATGTACATCTTCATAATTAGATTTCTCAAACCTTTAAAACTGTTCAGTTGTTTAAATTAGTTTAAAAATACATCAGACTTGCAGTAATCATGATGCCCTTTACTGACAAGACATTCTCAAGTCACATCACCAATCAATACGGCCTTGTTTCAGAGTGACATTGGTGAGAAAGCATCTGTCAGTAAACACGCCGAATCCACCTGAAACCTAAACAATCTGACGTCACAACGTGACGCAACAACTCCTGTCAAAGAGAAGTTAGCAGCCCAGACCTACCTGAATAGCATCCGTATTAAAGCCAGTTTAGGCTGCAGCTTCTAAATTTATAATATGTGGAGGAATGTTGCATTTTTAAGTACCTTTATGCACACGGCCAGTTTACCGCAGTGGTGACGTCAGCACTCAAAAGAGCACATCATCAGTCCACTGACAGTCAAACTTGCAAACAAACAAACAAACAAAACATCCCATCTGCAAGATTGCATTAACCCTTGACCTGTTGCAAAAGCACTTGGGGTTAAAACTAAAAATCAATAGTGTGGGACATCAACTGAAGTCTATTTTAAGGAGTAACACCGAAAAAGAGCTCACATTTTGATACATACTAAGGCATTAATTGGCGCGTCAGAGACTTCTTCCACGTCTGGTGCTTGAACACGGATATCCGCGCGTTCTCGTTAACTTAACGTTACCTGTCAATCCGCCGCTGTCCTCTCCGTATCCGCGTCTGCGCTGCAGCACGAAGTAATCGTTGGATTTCTCCGTCACCCATAATTTCAGCGCGTTTTTGAGAAGCACCTCTTCGGGTTTGAGCCACATGCTGGAATCTGTTTTCAGAGATACGCGTCCTCTTGCGTGACACGCGTATCATCTCAAGCTCATACACCCATAGATTGAGGGATGTTTGCTCTTGCACCGCTTTTCCCACGTCGACAGAAACTGAGCCAAAGACAGCAACACCGGCGCCACTGGGATTGTAGTCTTCCACATCTGCCCCGCTGAGCAGAGGAGAGGGCTGCCCTGAAAACTATCCACTACACTTCCCACAATCCCCGCGCCACCTCATGACTTTGTTTCAAATTATTTAAAGGGACAGCAACATATGTTTACGACGCGTTGTCACGATACTTTAAATGTCACTCAGGAATAGGGATGAGATTTTTAAAATGATACCGGGGGTGTATTCCAGAAAGAACGGTTAACTTACCATCAGATAAACCCTGTACTCTCGGTTGATTAACCCCAAACCTTGCTTACTCGAGGTATGTGGTTCCAAAAACGCGTCCGGGAGTAAGTTCATTCAACTCAGAGTATGTTCCTGGGTAAGACTCAAGACATTCTCAACAGAGCGACGAATCGACGAGTCACTACGGAAACGGACGCTAAGAAAAGCACGCCATGCTGTTTCTTTCTTCTTCTTTTGTTCAATGGTCGTGTACATACTTAGTGCATATCGCCACCTAATTGATGGTTGTTCAATCATTTATTTTCCCGTTAAATCTGTAATCCTTGAGAATATGACTTATATTTTTTGTTTGATGCTAATTATATATTAAGTCATATCAGATATGTATTTTTATTATAGAAATACATTATAGAAAATTCCAATCCATGTGTGAGATGGATGTAATAAATATAAAATGTAATAAATATAATATAATAAATTAAACATTACCTTGTCATAGTGTTTTATAATTTATACAGATAACTGTTATATATGCCAGTAAAATAAATATAACAACCACCATATTAGAATACATTAATAGAATAATAACCTTATTTATTACTTATATTAGCGCTTTATATCTATCTATCTATCTATCTATCTATATAATAGGCTATATTACAAAATGTAATATTATATAATGTTGTGCGCTATCTGTCACACCCACTGAAGGCTCGTCAGTAGATCACGCATGCGCTGATAGCTCTGAAGTGAACCCTGGAACATAACCTGCTCTGGAGCAGGTTATCTTCAGAGAGCAAATTACTATGGTTACTTACATACCCTGAAAGTAACCTCCGATTTTGGAACCGAAAGCTGAGGTTATCCGCTCGCTTATCCTCAAACATACCCGGGTATGTCACATAACCTGCTTTCTGGAATACACCCCAGTTCTCCTAATTAACGGTTCTTTAAGTACTTTTGAAGAAATAGCAAAAGTCAAATGATATGTGTACATTTTTTGAAGGGTTAACGGTTCAATAATTGGTTCTTAATATTTTAAAAATTCTAAAGAAACAAAATATAAAATTTTATAAAACGCCATTGACTACAACCCAACTTGTGTATCTTCAACAAAGTCTCAAATAGCAGATCTTGGTGCAAGACAAATGATAAAAGTAATAATTTGCGGCTCAGTGATTCAGATTAAATTAATAGCCGCTCCAAATTAAGTGCTTTTGATTCACTAAAAAGAATCGAATTATGCGTACTATAATGGATCGCACTGTAGATTCATATTTGTGAAGAACACACATTTGTGACTAGTTATGGGATAGTAATAGTAATGGGAAATGAACTTAATAACAAATAACTGAATAAGAATAATCACACACAGGCAATTTCATAAAAGATTTTATTTACAGAGTTAATGTAAGTACTATTCATTTTTATAAAGATCAAAGTAATATTTTCATCCCTTATTTAAATATTAAAATCAAGAGAACTCATTCCTTTAAAACCATCCCTATTATGTCTAGGCCTATGCAATGAGTGATATACATTTGCACACATAAGTGTGTGTAAGGCACAATAGTTCTGAAATTTAAAATTTCCATCAAAACTGGAACAATATCATTTAATAAGCCACGAAAACAGGGGGAAACTATAGTATGCATTAAGTCCACTGATTTACAGCAGGTGGAGCACTCTGTCTCTCTCTGTGTGTCTCCACAGCTGCTCATCATGATTCTTATGGAAGGCTGGGAGTCTCAAAACCTGAACACAATCACAGTGGGAATCAAACCCTGAATCAGAAATCATAATACCCTGACAATAGAGACAATTAAGACATGACCTCTGATTGACCCAGAAATCATTGTAATCACCCACAGAGACAAACAGTCACAGAGAGAGAGAGAGAGAATTTATAGGCACTTAGAAACTAATCAGAAAAGGGCTCAGCAGTGCTTTGATATAAGTCTTCAAATCAAAACCCCTCATTCATCTGTGAGTGCATTGTATCAGTGTTTGTTTGTGCTGCTCAGGTCCTGACTTCACTCCGGCTGTGAATGTCACCCTCGAAGGCAAGATTGTCATAGTGAGGCTCCTCTTGCACACCTGCAAACCGATCAGACAAAAAAAAAAAAAGAGACCAAAATTACTCCATTCTGATCAACAGACTTTGGTTCCAGAAGTATATTATTTTTACATCATTACAAACTTCATATTGAAGGTACTGCTTCATCAAACCAAAAATGCCAGTGAAGCATTAAACTAGTATACACACTGATTAGAATATAAATGATTAGACAGATTTATTTCAAAATAGTAAATTATACAGCATACAAACAACATAACAGTCCCTCCAGGATCTCATGATTTTGGGATCACAGAATTTAACACAAAATCAAGCCAACTCTGCATTATTTGTGGCACCTTGCATTTTTGTCTTATCTATGTAAAAACTTCATTCTGAAAGGGGGAAAGGCAGCATTACAAATCAAAATCCGAGCCAAAATAAATTGATCAATACCTCTGTAAATAATGTAATGTATAGTATGTATATTTCACCAGTAGGCTGAATTTAGTACATTATTTTACTTTATATTTCAAGTGAATGCAATCATTGATCATACTTTTAGAAAATGTAAAAAAAAAAAAAGAAA
>JAFVLL020038213.1:111797-139313 GCA_021397915.2 Tor tambroides | reverse complement strand
TGATCAACTACAGAGACAAGCACACAGAGAGAGAGAGAGAGAGAGAGAGAGAGAGAGAGAGAGAGAGAGAGAGAGAGAATTTATAGGCACTTAGTCAGAAACTAAAATCAGAAAAGGGCTCAGCAGTGCTCTGATATAAGTCCTCAAATCAAAACCCCTCATTCATCTGTGTGAGTGCATTTTATCAGCGTTTGTTTGTGGTGCTCAGGTCCTGACTTCACTCTTGCTGTGAACATCACCCTCAAAGGCAAAATTGTCATAGTGAGGCAACACATCCAGCTCCTCCTCTTGCACACCTGCAAACCAATCAGAAAAAGACCAAAATCACTCCATTCAGATCAACAGACTTTGGGTCCAGAAGTACATTTTCACATCATTACAAACTTCATATTGAAGGTACACTGTGAACAACTTCATCCAACCAAAAATGCCAGGGAAGCATTAAACTAGTATAGACACTGATTAGTGTCTAAATAGTAAATTATACAGCATAAAGCAATATAACAGTCCCTTCCAGGATCCCATGATTTTGGGATCATAGATTTTAATGCAAAAAGCGAACTCTGCATTATTTGTGGTAGCTTGCATTTTTGTCTCATTTACACACACACAAAAAAATCCTCTTCTTCCTGAAAGGGGGAAAAGCAGTATTGCTAATGAAAATCAGAGCCAAAACAAATTAATGTCTTGCCCTCTGTATTGTAGTGAATTTCACAGTAAAGTGAATGTATAATAAAATGTATTTTAATAAATAATGTGTGACCCTGGACCACAAAACCAGTCATAAGGGTCAATTTTTCAAAATTGAGATTTATACAAGCTGAATAAATAAGCTTTCCATTGATATATGGTTTGTTATGATAGGACAATATTTGGCCAAGATACAACTACTTGAAAATCTGGAATCTGAGGGAGCAAAAAAAAAAAAAAAAAAATCAAAATATCAAAAATGTTGTCCAAATGAAGTTCTTAATGCATATTACCAAACAAAAATGAAGTTTTGATATATTTACAGTAGGAAATTTACAAAATATCTTCATGGAACATGATCTTAATGTCCTAATGATTTTTAGCATAAAAGAAAAATCAATAACTTTGACCCATACAATGTATTTTTGGCTATTGCGACTAAATATACCCCAGCGACTTAAGACTGGATTTGTGGTCCAGGGTCACATTATGTATATTTCACCAGTAGATTACATTTAAATAAGTACATTATTTACTGGATATGGACTTTTTAATTTCGAGTGAATGCAATCACTGATCATACTCTTGGGGGAAAAAAAAAAAAAGGAATAAAATATTTAAAATAGACAGCACCACTAAATATGCAACTGTACTGATTCAGTGATAGTGAACAAGCTGTTGTGTTTAACATGCAGTTTTTCTGCATTTTCAGCAATGTAGGCCTGTATATTTCTATGATGGTGTCACATTTGCCTTGTGCATGAGGGACCAGGACCAGTTCCTAACACTAATTACTTGAGTACATCATGATTATTGGTGGTTATCACTGCAAAACAACACACCAATCTTGCAAATATCACCATTATTTTAAAGAAAGGCTACAGTTTTGGGCCACAATTTTGGGCCACAAAAAAATAAAAATTTGACCAGTGTGTTCTGTTATTCACACTCCCAACTAACATGTATATGTAAATGAATGCTTCTATGACTCTGTTAACATTAATGTGTGACATTCAGCACAGATACTCTGCCTTCCTGTAAATTTGTATGTGTAAGGTTAATATAATCACAGCAAGTTGGGAGTGTGTTCCTAAATATTGGGAGAAATGTGATTGTGTGCAGTTTTTTAATACCATTTTGTGAGGCTTCAACAGCACCGAGGTGTTCGTTTCCATGCATGGATGCATATCCAGAGGATGCCGTCTCACTGTGTGTGTGAGACACGGTCTCACTCTGCAGGTCCTCAGAGGTAGAAAAAGATCTGAAATCAGGCACTGAAATCTGTGGCTGCTCCTCAACATCCATCTGCAAGAGAGAAATTCAGAAAAGAACATGTCAGCAAACATTGGGGCAAATTTGTGTGCGCACAAATGTTCAAAACTAAAACCTAGACATTTCCTCCAATTATAGACTTGGACTTGAAGGGTGAATGAATAATACACACTGCCATTCTCCTGCTTCCTGTATATGCAGGGCATGGTGACTAAGCAGCAGTCCAGTTTCTGTGAGAGAAGGATCCACCCAATCTCCAGTTACTGTAATCAAGGTTCATGACAGGTCGGTCAAGATAAGGACACCATCCTGCGCAGTTATTTACTAACACCACTTTTTCATGAACACTCCCTGCAACAGGTACACTGCTTGTGTCAGCTCGGGTCAAGGAGAATCTTTGGAACAGAAAGAACAAAGGTGAGCTCCCAAGGTGCAAGAAGCACAGAGGGAGATGCTCCGGTGTTCAGAACAATCCATCCCCTTGGGTATCAACCCAATCTTTCCAGTATATTACCAGCCATCATCCAGTCCTTAGAGAACAAGCTGGCTTACATTAGGGCTGAGATTAAAATACCAACAGCACATTAGAGACGGCAACAAATTCTGCCTGACTGACAGATGAAATAGTCAGTCTCTGCTTACTGCAAACACAGAACAGCTAAAAGAAGTAAAAAGAAGCGTTTATGGTTAACACTAGCTAGTGTGACAACAAGAACACTGCAATACACAACAAAGAAAACTGGACTCTTTTTCACATCTCTGCTTGTGGAAGTTAAAGGAACACTGATATAGCTGGGGACTACTTTCAGAGGCTGCGTCATATCATTGCGCCTGCTGCACCCATGGTACGGCAGCAAATTTCCTTGATTAATACGCCAGAATGAGAGTATAGTTCCTAGCCATATCAGCCTAGAAAATCGCAACTTTTCATTTTCCGCTGGTCTTAGTACACGATGTAACTACAGGAGAGTCAAGCTTTAAATAGGAAAAATATTGTAACTCTTTGGTCATTTTTGATCGCGATGCTAATGGTCTAATCTGATTCAATGATCTATGCTAAGCTAAGCTAAAAGTGCTACCGCCAGACCCAGAGATCGGCTGAATGGATTCAAAAACGGTAAAACTCATCTGTTTCACTCTACGGGAGTTGTAAAATGAGCCTATTTCCAAAAAAAGTGGAGTGTTCCTTTAAGGATGGGCCCACAGGTCGAACCCTGTCGAATGCATCCTATCAGGCTGTACTTCCGGCTGGAATGGGAGCAGGATCAAAGAGACTTATAAAAGGACAGTACAGGCAACAGAATGTAACACCACAGGTGCACTGCCCAATCTGTCAGATATTTTCACCAAGGTGAGCAGTTATGTCTCACTGCAGCAGAAAGGCAAACATCACATTAAAAGTAGCAATTTTCAGTCAATACTATACAATAATATTAAAGGGATACTCCACCCCAAAATGAAAATTGTGTCATTAATCACTTACCCCCATGTCGTTCCAAAGCTGTAAAAGCTTCGTTCGTCTTCGGAACACAATTTAAGATAATTTGGATGAAAACCGGGAGGTTTGTGACTGTCCCATTGACTGCATAGTAAATTGCACTGTCAAGGTCCATAAAAGTATGAAAAGCATAGTCAAAATAGTCCATCTGGATTCAGAGGTTCAATCTGAATTTAACGAAGCGACGAGAACACTTTTTCTGCGCAAAGAAAACAAAACAACGACGTTGCTTGCGTCCAGCGGATATTCTCCAAAATGGCACTACGCTGAAGCAGAGGAGACGAATTGTTGATTAAAGTCGTTGTTTTGTTTTCTTTGCGCAGAGAAAGTGTTCTCGTCGCTTCATTAAATTCAGATTGAACCTCTGAATGCAGATGGACTATTCTGAAGATGCTTTTCATACTTTTATGGACCTTGACAGTGCAATTTACTATGCAGTCAATGGGACAGTCACAAGGCTCCCGGTTTTCATCCAAAATATCTTAAATTATGTTCTGAAGACAAACAAAGATTTTACGGGTTTGGAACTGATATATCTGAATATATCTGAAGTGATTGACAAAATTTTCATTTTGGGGTGGAGTATCTCTAACTTTTTTAAATTCTTTTAAATTTAATTTTAAATCACATATCTGTATATTCAATCACAGCTGTATAAAATGTGTAAATGTATATTGTTGACAATATTATACATTACTGTTAAAAAGTTTGGGGTCAGCAAGAATTTTTTCAAAATGCTGCATTAATTTGATCAAAAATACAGTAAAAGCTACTACAACTTAAAATAGCTTAAAGATTTCTTCCACTAGGAAAAAAGCACCTTTCCAATGCCAAGCTAGTCCAAGACAAGCATATGTGATTAAAAAGTATATACAGTACTTTTTTTTTTGAAAATGACCAATCGTTTTGCTAGATAAGACCCTTATTCCTCGAGTGGGATCGTGTAGAGCCCTCTGAAGCTGCACTTTGAACATTCAACCTGTTGGTGCCTATTGAAGTCCACTATATGGAGAAAAATCTTGGAATGTTTTCCTTAACTCTAATTTCTTTTCGACTGAAGAAAGAAAGACAAGAACATCTTGGGCGACGTGGGGGTGAGTACATTATCAGGAATTTTTTATTCTGGAATAAACTAATTCTATAATGTTGAACTAAAACAGTTGTACTGCCTAAGATTTTGTGGAAACCATGATTTTTTTCAGGATTATTTGATGAATAGAAAGTTCAAAAGAACCACATTTATACGAAGTAGAAATCTTGTAAAAAAAAATGTAACATGAAAATGTCTTCACCGTCACTTTTAATCACTTTATTGCATCCTTGCTAAAAAGTATTTTTTAACAAAATAAATAAAAAGAACAAACAACTGAACAGCAGTGTAAATTCTGTCTTGTCATTTTTTCATAATGCATATGTAGTTTCCAGAAAAAAGCATTTTACTGCCTCTGCTGAACATGACACACTTTGAGCTGAGGCGTGTCACTGCTTATGGTGCTCTATCTACCTTCACTCACAGCCACAATAAAAGACTTCATTTATGTAGGTGACCAAAGACCAAAGAACACCATATCTCTCCCAGCAGCACCCAACTTTAGTCAGTACAAACATTAATGAACTTCTGCTCCCTGTCACACTCCGCATGACTCAGAACTCAAACGCTCTATACACATGACTTCTCACATGGCACCAGGATTTCACCCAAAAAAGCTTATGAACATCTGTTCCTCTTTGACTACCACATGACGAACAGAGAGAATTTGACTTTGTCTCCTTATCCTTTTGAATAAATAATGCAGAATGCTTAGTAACTTTATGTTCTTCATTTTGCAGTTTCTCCAGAATTTGTATTGCCATGCTAACACTTTAAACTGAAACAGAGGGAAGAGGAAATAGTTACTGTTTGTTTGCATTTCAACTGCTCAGCTTTTATCTTCTTATTGTTTTACTGCGTTAACACTAAGACTGTGTCCAAAACCTGAAAAATAATCTTATCAGGCAGTATCCATTAAGACACTTTTTTTTGTTTTTGTTTTTTTACACATAACATCCTGCCTCCATCTGATCCCTCTTTCAAGGCAGCATTTTTCCTTTGCTACCTGCTTCCTTGGATAATGATAAGAATGGTTGAAAAGTAAATGAACTCAATTTTTTTTTTTTTTTGGTTACTTCATTTCAACTTAATTCCGTGTCTCAGATAAACTTGTAGCGAAGTGAAAAAGACTACAGATTCATTTTCTAGCTTTATGAAGTGCAACGCTGGACTTCACTCTTAGTGTGAAAACTCACCTCAACTCCAAGGGCTTTAAGAATGTCACACTTGCACATTGGGCAGGTTCTGTGCTCCAGCAGCCAGGGCTCTATGCAAGATTTATGGAAGAAATGACTGCAAACACAAACACACCATACAGCAACATTAAAACCAGAAAGACTGGAAAAATTCAGATTTATAGTGAAAACAGTGATTGAGAGAGAACAGAATGGAATGAAAGACAGACATACTTGCATGTGAGAACTGATAGTACATCTCCTGGTTTATACAACTCAATACACACTGCACAGGCATCAGCATCAGGGCCAGTCTCCTGTAAAACAAACACACACATGCACAAATCATCAAAACACTGTTCAAATTGACGGTTCAAGTTCTTTGTATATCTGCAGTTTTCCTGCTGATTTCAAATCCACAAATAAAAACAAACAATGTATAAAATATATAAAACCTAAAAATAAAATAAAAACACAAATCCAATGAAAAAAACAAACAAATATAAATAGAAGCTCAGTTGTCTGTATTTACATGTGCACACACAAAATGTTGTGATGTACCTGATCCCCTTGTCTCAGTGTGCGGACCTGCAGCTGGCCAATCGCCTTCTTTGCTTCGGCTTTCAGCTTTTTCTAAAAAGAGAACAGACAAACAGAGCTCAGGATGTGTGCTTGTCTTGGTGTTTTTGGTCTAGACTCACTGGTTTTTCAAGAAGTGTATGAATATTGTAGAACTGTAACACGAGTATCAACAGAAAGTATACTCAGATGTGTTTGCTCTGCTGTACAAACACCTAAAACAAAGAACATTTAAGATCAGGATTATTAAGTAAATATAAAGGGACATCTACATTTACCTTTTACAAAAAAAAATACTTATCCCACAGTCACAGAACTATTGCCGATTCGTTCACTCAGTTGATTCACACATATAGTGGCCGCAACAAGAATGCAGACACTTGAGACACACTTAAAAATGTATGAATGTCAATACATTAGATAACCAAAAAAAAAAAAAAGCAGCAGCAGCTCTAGTTAAACCACATTCACGCATTCAAAAGAGCTTAATTCAGATTCATAACTTTCAGTCCAGACAGGAAAAGGAACCTGATTGCTGGTTAGGTTTCATAATGAACCACTTTATGAATGCTTATGAAACTGGGGCGAGACTTTCCTCTTGCGCAAGGAAATAAAAGTTCACAAATACTCCTCTTCTTTAAGAAGTCAAAAATATTTCATCCAAAAATATTCCATCTCTCATTTCTGAAATTCCAAAAAAGGATTGTGTATATTAACACAGGGCAGCAGATACGGAGTTTATATAGACATTGTTGTATCTGACCTCACAAAACATTTAGCAAAGAATGGAAAAGGTTTATATAACAGACATACACATCCTTGCCAGGCTCGAGTAACACACACACACACACAGAAGAGTTTAATGTGAACATCTCTGGGGTGAGTGTGTGTCCACCAGCGTGTGTTCACGGACTAAACAGCAGGCCTTCTCAACCTTGTGTGTGTTTTCCACAGGGAGACAGTAAAGTGTGTACTGGCACAAAGTAATATGTATCCTCTATCGGACTGAAACCAAATCCACAATGTTTTACATGTTAAACTTCCTCTACACACTGCTCAAAAGGGGTGAGAAATGAAAACCAATCAGAGCACAGTGGGAAGTAACGCATCTCGTCCACCAGTCACTGTGGTGACTGACATCACATTTGATAATAAAAGTTGTAGCTTAAGATACAAGTGAAGAGACACATTTGAAAAAATCCAAATGAACAAATTAATATGGAATAAATAAATAATTTACAGTAAAATCAGAAATTCACCCTGCAGTCAAAACTTCAAAGCATCTGGATTTTCAATTTTTTTTAAAAATCCAATCATAAAACAATTTCAAAATTTAAATCTGAAGGTGTTAATAATCAAAGCTGGTATGCTGAAAAGCAAAGTCTGCTCAGGTGCTGCTTTAGGGGCCAGTCACACAGAACGCATTTTTCCATTCCACTGTGCTACTTTTCTATGTAAACACATGCTAAAGGGACATCTTTGACCATTGTGATTGCATCTCGCACCACATGGTGTTCCAGGCACTCCAGTTAAAAGAAGTTAAACTAAAAAAAGAAAGAAAGAAAGAAAGAAAGAAAAAAAAAAAAAAAAAAAAAAAAGTGATTCAAGACCTTATTTTTCCCTCATTCCCTGCCTGCGTTTTTTAAAGCAAAACATTCTGAGTGAATGGCTCCAGAGATTATATTAGTACAGCTGATTTTTATACAATATTTGAAATTTATATAATCAAACATAGAACAATAACATATATATATATATATATATATATACACATACATATATATATATATATATATATACACACATACACACACTACAGACCTTAGCCAGGTGAGATGCCATATTGATTTTAACATGGAAGAAAACAATGCTGTGAGAGATAAATTTACAGTTTTCACAATGGCACACACTGTATAAAGGTCATAGATCAGGTAATTTTCACAACTCTGAACCTTCAAAACTGTTTTATGAATGTTTTGCCTACTGAAAGTTTTCAGAAAGATATTTCTGAAAGTGGTATGTTGTTCAACAACAGTACAATCTTCTGAACACACTGTACTTCTATCCCTCACAGCCTTGTTTTCACTCCTTACAAAAAAAAAAAAAAAATTTGGCGCCATTTTGACTAAGGTCTATAGACTTATACCATACAGTGTTCATGCATTCACGCAAGACCACACGAAGGTCTTAGTGAGGAAATAAAAATCATAATAATGCCCATCAAATGAGACACGATGACAAACTCACTCTAATAAACTGTCTCAAGCTATTTGTTTTGTCTGCCAACATGTTGAACAGATTGACAACTGACTGTTCACCAGCAGCAAAAAGTAAATCTAAAACTCTTGACAGTCCACCTTCTTTGCACACCTTACAGGCCTTTAAAACTGTATTTCCTGGAACTCTTTCTGATTTTTCCATTCAACCAGTGTTATCTGAAAACATACAGTATGAGTCACACAGTGAATATGAAATTCCATGAATATAAAATCACAACATTCTTTTATTGTGACAGTGTCAATTCTACGCAAGTTTAAACACAGGCAGAGTGTGTGTGTAAGGCCATGGGGCAAAAATGCCTCTGCACAATCAAACTAAATCCATTATGTCTGTTGCTAACAAAGTTAAAATGAACAGACAATTGTGTCAATTGTGTCATCAATTAAGATCTGCTCATGTTGCACCATATTTCATTTTAGGCGTTTTTACAGTGTTGCTCATTTTAACCAATCACACACAATTCTGTTGAGGTTAGGAACGCAATGGCCAATGAGAGGCGTTCAGATGAGTCATCCCTGAAACTTATCAGTTTCGTTGAGTGTGCGCGCGTTCTCTGACTGAATTCCAGACTCTTTCAAATTTTCTCATCATAAACAACAAAGTGCAGATGTACGTACAATGCGAGTAAGAGATTCATTTCAGAGTGTATACAGCTTCAGTGATTATAACGATAGGTTTTTTTGAGTGCTTAAACTCGCCATAGATAGATCAAAGTTAATGATAATGTCACTTTCTATATATAATTTATTTGCTGTTTGAATAAGCGTGGAAAGGAAACGTTATATAATTATCAATTTCTAATGTTTTTATTCAATTGTAATTACATTAAATACAAATTCAGTCCCATTAAACATATTGTATTAGCCTACATGATACCCATGTCTGGTTCTTGCCTAAACAGATGGGTTTATGATGTTTAACACATTTGGCTGCTTTTAGCCTTACCCTGGAGTTGGTTCACCCTCCGCCTATTAGTTTAAAGAAGGTAGTCATTTTATTCCTCACACAAACCTCTAACTAAAGAATTAGATTTTTACTAAATACTTTTATACATGCAACTATATACATCTACAACTCATGTTCACTTACATAAATCTTATTTAGCAGATGTAGAAATAAGCAACACTGTAAGCAATTTATCATATCAATATTTGCAGTTACAGAAGCTAGAGCAGAATTATAATGCGGAAATGAAAAAATATGATTTCACTTTTTGTTTTATATTACGAGTTATTACAGGAATTACCTTCACGACTGTAAATTAGTTAGGCATTAGCAGAAGAGGCGTGTCTTCAGCTGTTTCTTAAAAGTTGTAAAAGACTTAGCAGATTAGGGATGAGGTAGGCAACTCGGAGAGGAACGGAGAGGGTGAAGGTTCTAGAAAATGACTTTGTACCTCATTGTGAAGGAAGCACAACTGTCACAATTGCTAGCTGTAAATGCTGGGAGGGAGCAAACACTTATAGTGTTCACTTCCAATGGCAGTACTGATGGCCAACATCAAAGCCTTGAAATTGCTGCAGGTGGCTACAGGTAGCCACTGGAGCGACACAAAGAGGAATGTGACATGTACCCTCTGTGGTTGACCGTTTTGTTGTGGGTCACCTGCAGAGGCCTGTGCTGCCCACAATCTATACAATTTTAACAGCTCTGCTAGAGTTAATGATTAAAATCAATTAAAATCAACAACAACAACACGGTGCTCATTCACGTGAGTGATGAACGCTATTTTTGAATGTCTCAATGATCAAAGATCTTTTATGTCGGCACTGACACCCTCATGGGCAGTGTGCTGACATAGTGCCGAAGCACTTTGGGACGTCCCGAGTATGAGTGCCAGCTCTCAGACCTTTCCTGATCCCATCCCACTGTCTCCCCGCCTTTGCTCCCTGTCCACTCACTGTCCTATCATAATAAAGGCAAAAAAAAAGAAATTAAAAAAAAGATGTGTTCTTAGATAGAAGCGTTGATGCGTCACTGATGCCCGAGAGATATTTAGCAATTTCTGGACCTGTCTGCAATCCAAGTTCTGTAGTGTGAAATGTGTTTTGACTGGAAATGACATTGGTGATGATAGACAGTGTGGAAAAATGGCAATCCGACAACTTTGAAATGCGTGTTGTGTATAGGCGACATTTGTGGTGTTAGCTGGAAGTCCGGCCAATAGAGTGTTACAGCAGTATTGCAATGACAAGAGCTCAGATGAGAAGCTGAGCAGCATATTCAGAAATGAAGGTCTGATTTTTCCTGATGGTACAAAGCAAAACCATGCATTTACCAGGCAATGACTGAAATGTGGGTAGTAAAGCTCAAATAGCCTGAAAGGCCTTTTACTTAGCCACTTACTTTCCTTTTATCCTTTTCTTCCCTTTTTCTCTTGAGCAAAATAACAAACCACTGAAATTGGTACTTTGAGCACAATAATGTATTTTGGCTTTCGTATAATTAAATATTCCATGGTACTTCCCTTTGAGAAATGAGATTTTCAGAAAAATTCCCAGTATAATTTCATCAGTTGTCACTTAAAAAAAAATCCAGTCTTTCTCTGTGTGTGCGTGGGATAATCTCTGACAATGTAAAGAGAAACAGATTGCGATTTTAGTTAAACTTTATCCAAAATCAAACATTTCCTTGATACTAGACTCAGACCTAATACCACTTTAGAACCAAACTCATACACATACAGTGATGACATTAGGGCTGAAAAAAGAATGACCTCAGAACCCAGTAATGTGAAACCAGATCAACTAGTTAGAAGCTAGTTATACCGGAATAATGAACAAGCAAGCATGGAGTGTGAAACTATGCTTTTGTGGTAAACAAGGTCTTGTAAAATCACCACTTGTTCACAGTCAGTATTTGGGTTTTGAAATTCATATTTAGTAACTCTCCTGTTTATACAATCGCTTGCAGGGCTGATCAACTACTGCCTGTATAAATGAGTAACCAAAGTCAATGACCTTTCTATTCTTGTTACAGCTACGAATGAAACCTGTAATAATAATGACACTGACTATAAATATCAACGGTGGCAACTTTGATAAATGGTAAAGTCTTATCACAACTGTCACAACAATGTTATTTAAAGGAACACTCCACTTTTTAAAAAAAAATAGGCTCATTTTCCAACTCCCCAAGAGTTAAACAGTTGAGTTTTACCATTTTCGAATCCATTCTGCCGATCTCCGGGTCTGGCAGTAGCACTTTTAGCGTAGCTTAGCATAGATCATTGAATCTGACTAGACCGTTAGCATCTTGCTCAAAAAATGACCAAAGAGTTTCGATAATTTTCCTATTTAAAGCTTGACTCTTCTGTAGTTACATCGTGTACTAAGACTGACAGAAAATGAAAAGTTGCGATTTTCTAGGCCGATATGGCTAGGAACTATACTCTCATTCCGGCGTAATAATCAAGGAACTTTGCTGCCGTACCATGGGTGCAGCAGGCGCAATGATATTACGCAGCACCAGAAAAGAGTCCCCAGCTATGATATAAGTAACTAGTTATGATATAGCTGGGGACTATTTTCAGGCGCTGCGAACGGTCTAATCAGATTCAATGATCTATGCTAAGCTACGCTAAAAGTGCTACCGCCAGACCCGGAGATCGGCTGAATGGATTTGAAAACGGTAAAACTCAACTGTTTAACTCTAGGGGAGTTGGAAAATGAGCCTATTTTCAAAAAAAGTGGAGTGTTCCTACTTGACACAACAAGTCCAGCTGTGTTCAAATCTTAATTAACCATAGACCACAAAATGGTAAGAAGCACATCTCATGGAAAGACTGGCTTTAAAAGCTTCGGCTTATAAACAACATATAGCAATGTCTCTATGAGTTACAACACCACATTCTATAGACTTTCCTGAGTTTTCTCATCAGCCATGCCAATTGTGAGACCATTTCACATCCCCCTATGCTGTAACTACATTGTTGAAAATTGTTGAAGCTATGTTTACTTCATATTGTATTTGAAGTGATTCACTATATATTTCAATGTGGTTGTCACTCTTTGGTTACCACAACTTTCAACTCCAAAACCTGATATATTAGAACAAAACCTAAGAAACGGTAACTACTGTTTGTTTGTTTTGTTTTTTTTAAATGTTTTAAAAGAAGTCTCTTATGTTTACCAAGGCTATATTTATTTGATCAAAAAAAAAAAAAAACAATATAAAAACAGCAATACTATGAGATATTATTACAATTTGTAATAGCTGCTTTCCAGTTTAATATATTTTAAAATGTAATTTATTCCTGTGATGGCAAAGCTGATTTTTCAGCATCATTCCCCTAGGCTTCAGACAATCCTTAAATCTTTGTAACATTATAATGCTATGCTGTAATTTTGATAAAATGAATGCATCCTTGCTTAAAGTATTAAAGGCATAGTTCACCCAAAAATGAAAATTCTGTCATTAATTGCTCACCCTTATGTCATTCCAAACCCATAAGACCTTCATTCGTCTTCAGAACACAAATTAAGATATTTTTGATGAAATCTGAGAGCTCTCTGACCCTCCTTAGACAGCAAGGTTCCTACCATGTTCAAGGTCCAGAAAGGTACCAAAAAATACCACGTGACATCAATGATTCAACCATAATATTATTATGAAGCTACAAGAATACTTTTTGTGTGCAAAAAAACTAAAATAACTTTATTCAACAATTCTTCTCCTGTGGTAGGACCGCTGCTGTCTAAGGAGAGTCAGAGAGCTCTCGGATTTCATCAAAAATATCTTAATTTGTGTTCTGAAGACGAACAAAGGTCTTACGGGTTTGGAATTACATGAGGGTGAGTAATTAATGACAGAAATTTCATTTTGGGGTGAACTATCCCTTTAAATTATTTTAAAAAATCTTGCTGATCACAAACCTTTGAATGGCAATGTAAAGGTCTCTGCACACTGAAGGTCACTGCACACTGAGTCCGAAATTTGTGTCCGACATTTTCGCACATTAAAAAATAAATACGACCTCACGTTGTGTCAATCACATTTGCACACTGCCTCCGAAACTTTCGTCCTGCAGAAATTTCAAGGCTTTGATGTTGGCCATCTGTACTGCCATTGGAAGTGAATACTATAAGTGTTTGCTCCCTCCCAGCATTTACAGCTAGCAAATGTGACAGCTGTGCTTCCTTCACAATGAGGTACAAAGCCATTTTCCAGTGTGCAATGACCTTAAGTCTGAGAACACACTACACTTCCCTAGACAATAATTTACAAAGGTAACCATAGTTTATACAAAAAAGTTGTTACTTCAATTAACACTTGTAGTGTAAAAACAAAACATTAATATAAAATCTCCTTGTTTTACTAGTCATTCTATTGACTCACTAGTTTTATTATATCTGTCTATAGTCTACTGTCAATAATGAAGTTATACAGTTTTATTGCATCGTAATTACCGCCATAACATGATTTTATGTGAATCTGTGGTTACCACAGTATCTTAACAGGATTGTTGTTTAAAGCCTATCGAATCAGCTGCTTAAACTTGTGCTGTACCTGTTTGCGGTTCTGCTGTCTGAGGCTGGTCAGTCTCCGCGCGGAGTAAAAGATGAAGTATCCAACAGTCGCAGCAGTAACGATGAAGAAGGAGATGGAGACGAAAAACACCGAATAGTGACTCATCCAGGGACCGTGCTGCTTCCCAAGCTCTATTGCTATGGAAACGGGCACGCCCTTCTCTAGCAGCTGGATCAGCTCCATCCCACGGAAGTTGCCAATAATGATTGCAACGATGCTCGTGCCTAGAAACACACAGAGATGAGAGAATACTGAAAACACGAGCAGCGCGCCTGCGCAAAGCAAAACACACCGTATGGCAACTTGCTGGTTGAGAAGGAAAGACAGGATCGAAACGTCGACAAACACGCAACATCAAACGTGCTTGCTAACATGTACCTAAATAAAATGTTTTAAATTAAGTGAGAGGAAATTAAGAAAACCTGTGTCGTGCACGAGACAGTGTTCAAGGACAGTTTGTTTAGCGAGATATGAGCTCTGAATTCTTACTTTTTAAAGTCCAAATGATAGGAAAAAATCTTCTTTGGATGAGCATGACAAAAATATGACGAATAATATCGCAGTCTACAATCTAGATGGTTAAAACAATTAAAAACCATTTTGTTACTTTAAATAAACGTGAACTGAAATATTTTTTTTATTATTATTATTAGCTAGCTGACAAGGCAATAGTTTATGTCATTTATTTTAAATAAATTTATGTACTAAAATTACTAAAACAAAAAAATAGCCTATAGACTATTCTAAAAAAATAATAAAAAAAACACGACAAAATTACTGAAATTACAAAGCAAATTGAAAATACAAACATAATTAAAAATACTAACCAAAACTATGATAATAGCCTACATACTAAAACAAAAACGCAAATAAGTCTACGTATACACACACCCTTTGGTTTTATGACATGACACAACGTGATAAAACACGTTTATTACAGATCATCTGAAAAGTCTTCAGGAAATTGAGTCATTGCTCAGCGAATTTCTCCTTCTTAAGGCTCAGTAAGTGGGTTTGTGCGTTAAAAACCAGATCGCACCAGCTCTAAAATGCGATTCTAGTCCAGTTCTTTTTAAATCCTGGACAGGCGTGAGAAGAGTTTGCGCTCTTTCGCGTAGAGAAGGTCCTATGAGCCGTCAAGTTTACAAAACTTACACAACACTGCGCCCGGGTTAGAGTACAACTGGCAACTAATAGAGTCCAGAAGAACTGATCAGAATAATGAGACAAAGCAATACAGCCATATACACGCATACTAAAATGTTCAGCACCTAAGCCCGTTGGGTCACCTACCTGGGTGGGACATCTGAATGACCCGATTTTCTGCTCCATTGTCGTTGAAAATAATAGCAGCTGCAGCTCCGTTCATGGCCGCGACGTTAATTTTATCGGTGAAAGTGCATCCGTTACCGCGCTGGATTAAGGCGATCCAGCCCCTGGAGTCGTTCGGTCGCCGATAAAAGGTGTCATCTTCACAGCCATAGATCGGATCGGCTAAATACACGTTCCCCACTACAGAAGTTTTGGGTGAGTCTTGCCCATACAGCCCCATCTCCTCTCGAAACCAGGTGGTTAGGTTTGTTTCAGGCATCGTGTAGGAAATGTTCAGGTATGCAGTGCACAGGTAACTGGCCTGCGCCAAACGCACACTCGACACCTGGAAAACAGAGGCCACCAGCAGCCACGAAAACACATCCCGACTCGCAAGAAGCCCCATGTTCGGCACACCAGCCCTGCCGCTGCTCTCTTCGGTTCAGTTCAAAGTTCAAAGCTTGAAATAAATTTGGTTATTAAAATGACCCAAATGTGGTTCCGCAAACTCACGTAATTGATAGCTCCCTACTGAGCGCCTACAGGTGTTTTATTAGTAACGCAACTGAACGGAAACTCTACCTCGCTGAGGTCACTGCGCCCGAAGCCACGCCTACCCCTCTCTTAAAGCAACACACGCTGTTTTTCTCGCTTCACTCGTGCTCTTGCTAAGTGACTGAATTATATGGTTTAGTACAGTTTTTTTAACTGCTGCCTACTCACAAAATCTTTACTTGTCACACAATATCTGAAACCTGACACTCAAACACCAGAACCACACACCAAATCTGCAAAACCATACACTAATTTTTGGCCTTTGACTCTTTTTGGTACAATACGGTTCATTAGTTAACATTACTTAACAACATTAGTAAACATGAACTAAGAATGAACAATACTTCTACAGCATTTATTAATCTTAGCTAATGTTACTTTCAGTACTTGTTAATGCATTATTAAAATCACAAGTTGTGTTTGTTAACATTATAGTTAATGCACTGTGAACTAACATGAATAAGCAATGAGCAACTGTATTTTCATTAACTAACATTAAAAAAGATTAATAAATAGTGTAATAAATGCATTGTTCATTGTTTGTTCATGTTAGTTAATACATTACCTAATGTTAACAAATGACACCTTATTGTAAAGTGTTACCTATTTTTTTGCAAAATATAACAAACAGTTCTCTGTGTAACACACAAAAATCTAAGAGGAATTAATATAATTGCAAAGGTGTTTGCAAATGTTTGCTTTTGAGATGTGTTTGTGATATTTTGAATGCAGTGCTTCATTTTGCAAGAGATTTGAGGCATTTTGCATTTTGTGTATGCAATTCTTGGATTTGTGTGTAAAGTTTTGAAAAAAGGAAGCAAAGTTTTGAAAATGTGTGTAAGCAGTTGAAAAAACTGTAATGTATGTAAAAGTACAGAATTTTAAATTTTTAAGTTAAAGTACATCAAAAATGTTACTACTCTAAACCTATATCCAACTACTTAAAATGTATTTGAAAGTAAAAAGTAAATGCTTTAATCTACTTTTGAAAACAAGAGACAGTAGAATGGTTTTACAGCTGAATATAATGATTTTTAGACTATAATCAAGACTACGAACCAAGATTAAGAATCATGTTGATTTAAATTTATCCATTTATTGCGATGGTTACTGTAAAAAACACATTACTGTAAACTGTAAACCAAGGTCCTGACATTCTGTAGTCATTAAAAATCCCAGGATGTCTTTCGAAAAGAGTAGAGGTGTGAACTCAGCATTCTGGCCAAAATTTGCCCATCGGCCTCTTGACCATCATGGCCTCCTAATCATCCCCATATCTACTGATAGGCTTCATCACTCTGTCTCCTCTCCACCAGTAAGCTGGTGTGTGGTGGGCATTCTGGCGCACTATGGCTGCCGTCCCTTCATCCAGGATGCTTTGAGTGCCTAGAAAAGCACTATATAAATGTAAAGAATTATTATTTATTATTATTATTAATGTTCAAACTTGTGTATTTAGTAAAAGTGAATAGATACGATGGGTGTCAAGCTAGATTGTAAAGGCAGGTGAATTCATATAGCCTAACTTTAAAAACTTGGAATGCAGTACATAACTTGTATATGGACTATACTTTTATAATGCTTTCATGCTTATATGCTGATGCATGATTCATGCTTTTTTGTCATTTTTGGAACTTGAAAGCCCCTAGTTCAAATCCACTTTCATGATGGCTGGGAAAAGTGTGAACATTCTTCAGAACTTCCCCTTTTGTAATCAATTAAATGGTTTGGAATGACAGTGGTGTGGGAAAATTATGATTATAAAAATTATAAAATTATTTTTTTTGGTCAACTTTCTAATTAAAGTAAAAGTTACATATCAGTATTTAGAGTAAATTTCATTGATTGATTAAGTAAAAGGAGACTTAAACTTATGTGAGCATGATTGAAGTGTTAAGTGGTTTCCTGCTAAAGATTTTGCTTCTTGAAATGTCAATATAGAAAAATAATACATTAATTTATACATTAAACGGTTAAATCTCAACTCATAATCTTGATTAATCTCATGTTTTTTTTCAGTTACCTTTTAAAGCATAAAAAATCTGGTATAAAATTTGCCAGTTGGCTAGAACTCAGGAGGACTTTGTGAAAAATTCTGAAGTAAGTTATCATTATTTTGCCTGAAAGTCTAACGTTTGCCAGTAGTAAATGGACAGATAATTAGAGAAATTAATTAGTTAATTATCTGCTAACTAGCTGATGACTGTGCCAGTCACAGTATTCGTCCTTTACAGAAATAGAAATGATTACCGTTTGCAATAGAAACACACTCATGCAATTACCTAAACAATCGGATAATAGATGGAATATCTAAAAATCAAAGGTAATTTATTTTAAAATAAACAAATTAACATCAAACAACATTTCATATGTGAAATTAAATGTAACCATTCTAATGTTCTTTATGCTTTTTCCGCTTTGAATGAAAGTAGGCTATGTAGTTACCGAGAGATGTGTTGAAGCAGTAATCTCACTTAGACTATGTTTTATTTAACTCCGCAGTATTTTAGTTGAAAGACGCCCTCTCCTGCTAGACTTTGGGAAATATCAGCCTTGTTGACTGCTCTCGACATGATGTTACTCTTCTCACTTCATTTTAGTCTAGAAACAAACTAGAGATAATTTAATAATTAGTAATATTTTAACATTCTTTTTATTTTTAAATAGTTTTTAACATTTTTTTCTTAGTATCAGGCATACAATTAGTAGTATTCTAAATACAAACAACAAACCAAGATATATGCTATAGTTTTACCTTTAAAAATACGAAAATCAATGTGGTGTCCATTGAGGGAAAAATTCAGTAGCCAGCTTTTTAAAAGGCTGAGATTCAGGCCAACAAGCTTAATAAAAAAATCAACGCGCAAATGCGTAAATCCAGGAAACGCAGGAAAGAAATAGCCTACAAGGCAGGTATTATGGGTTTGCCTGCAGTTCCACCGATCACCACCTGTAGGCACCTTCACCTCAGTTCTGACTACAGTGTTCATTGTTCTCGCTTGTATCATGTTTCTGGCTCTTCCCAGTAAAAGTTTCATGCCGTTTACTATTGTGCCAGTAATTTGAATGTCAGAATCAAATTCATATCAGAATTTATATTAGAATGTTTTATCTGAATGTTCTAGTCATGGTTTCCACTTTAAAGTTTGCCGATTTTGGCATTTCTTATGGATCACTGTATGTTGTTCACCCTATTGTTCACCCTATTGTATCACCCTATTGTTCTTATAACCTAGGGGTTAGAAACCTATAGCTCTCGAGCTACACCCGGCTCTTTGACAGAAATAATGTGGTTTGCCAGGTCTCTCACTCACCCAAATGACCGATAAAAATAGACACATCACTAGAATTCAGTGTTCTGTAGAATGTAAAAAAGATTCATTGTGTGACAGAAATATGTCAAAATGTCCACCTTGTGTAGTCGTTATGGAAGGCGGATGGGGCCAAAAGTCAATTATATTAAAAACAAAGAAGCAAAGGCACCGTGGTCCTGCGAGACACGACATTTCGTTCCACTACATGTCCACACATGTAGCGGAATGACAATAAAGCTCAACTTGACTTGACTTGATAGTTTGATGACGCAGTGATTGAGCGTGGAATCATGGGAGTTATTGTCTTCTTCATCCCCGCAGCCGATGTCATCCAACGGGACTTGACAGAAATCATGTTCAGGGATGAGTTAATGTTAAAGATTTATTAAGGTCGATTTATTAACATATAGTATGAACTAAGGTGGGTCTGAAAGCCATGGACGTGGAACGAGGCCACTGGAACAATTGCTAATGAGAGACAAGTATCAACACTGTTTATTTTTTTTATTTTTTATCATATTAGATACAGTTGAAAGTTCTGTTATAATGCTACTCTCGCTCGGCTACATTGATATTGGAATATCATATTGATAAATGCTGGATGGCTGGTGTTGCTAAATGGCATGCAATTAATTTTAAAATATAATGTATGATGCTTTATTACTGTTACTAAAAATAAAACTACATCTGATTATGCTGTTAGCCACTTGACAAAATAGTATTTTCTCTAAAGCACTGATAAAAACATGGTACTCACAGTAAATCAAGAAAACGAGAAGACTGTTGCGCTATATAAGAGAGATGAGTTTTCTGTCTACATGTATCCAAACAGTTACTCATCTAATAAAATGTATAACATATTAAAGCGTTTTTGGTATTTCCATGGTTTCTACAAAATAAAAGCAGAAATCGAGGGTTTATGCACTTTTAAAAATAAAGGTGCTTCACGATACCATAGAAGAACCTCTTTGTCAAATGGTTCCATAAAGAACCTTTAAGATCTGAAGAACCTTTCTGTTTCACGAAAGATTCTTTGTGGTGAAAGAGGGTTCTTCAGATTATAAAAAGGTAAGAAAGAGATTGTTCTTTAAAGAACCTTTGACTGAATGATTCTTTGTGGAACCAAAAATGGTTCTTCTATGGCATCGCTTGAAGAACCTTTTGAAGCACCTTTATTTTTAAGAGTGTGATGTCATTGGTAGGCGACACAATGACAGTTGCCGTTTCTCAAATTTGTAGGCTGCATATGTCATCAAGCCTGGTTTATTTCAGTTAACTGAGCATTACATTCGCGAGTCAAAAGCAAATGACAACAATTTACACAACTAAGAATAATGGTCAAATTTATAACTGTTAATATTCTATAATAAGGTCTTTTTTTGTGACGTATGCAGCCTACAAATGTGACCTCTGGAGGATGCAGCCTTCCGTTTGAGAAATGGCTATCCATTACACTAGTTAAAATTTGGGATCATGCAAGTACACAAGTCAATAAAATATATAACACTGTTCCGGTATTCTTTGGATATTTTAATCAAAAAATCTTACATATTGTACCTTTTAACAAACATACAGTAGGTGGTAGTTCAGCCTTGCATATAAAACTAGGATTATGTTACCAGAAATTAGTGTGTTGGACAGGTTTGACTGGATTAGCATGGTTAACTTCCTTGTCTCTTAACACTTTTAATGCATACAGGTAGAGGCTGATTGCCCAAGCATGCATTACAACAACAGAACAACAAACACAAATCAAGCCATTTTTATTTGGGTAGCACTTCTCACAGTCAATGTTGTTTTAAAGTGGAATACCATGCCTAAATGTCCTAAACAAGCCAAATGCAAAATAAATTAACAATTTCTGCCACAATGCAGTTGAATACTTAATTCTGATTGAACAGTAGTTCTAATAGACAGTATTTCCTTGACCAAACAGTTCCATATCATTTTGCCAAATTACTACTTGCTACATGGTTCTTGCTGAACAACTGTTAATTACATCTAATTCTGGATAAGCCGGATCTATATTTGAATTATGGTTTAAAAGACCCCTGTACAAAACCTGAAGTGCAGGTGTGCAAACAGGAGGATTGAATTGCAGGAGTTGGCAGTTTCAGGACTACAGTGCACACCACCAGATATTGTGATAGATTTGAAATATTTTTCTGCAAACATTACAAACGCAACACATGTGAAACAGCATAAGACAAAGGCAAAATTACAGCTTGTGGGATATTCAGTGAATTGGATGTTTTTGAATACTGTTTTTGATTTAATTTGAGTCATGTATTATCATTAATTTTATTATGTTTAAAGTTCTCTCAAATGTACCATAATTATATAAGCAGCAGCTACATTTTTAATACATTCATGGCTTAAGAAATATATTATTACAAGTGTTACTGTTTGGGTTTATTATAAAAGTAGTGTGTGTTTTCGGTATTTTGAGGTAAATGCATAATAAACATAAAACATTTAATGAATTTTATGCTTAAAACAAGTAAACTAATTCTCCAAATAGAGAGAAAACGGATTTTACTTTATGCCAAGAAACAAGTCTTTTTTTTCATAACATTTGCTTCTCAGGTAAATTAATGTTGTTTTAAGGATGTTAAACCAGTTTTTTTTTTTTTTTTTTTTTACTAGAAAAAGACAGAGAAGATTTGACAAAACAGGATTTGACATTCAAGATTCATAATTAAAACTGTACAATGTCTTTCAGTTAGTCTCTGTGGAAACATAACTCGCTTGAATCATGTTTTTTAATCAAATTTGCAATCTACAAACTTTTTTCCAAAAGCAACGGCTGTGTTAAAACCAGTTTGACCAGTTTGCCCCAAAAATAACGAATAAGATTTTTTTTTTCTTGTGTAACTCAACATGTTGATGTGGATATAAACTTTCACAAAAGTGCTACAAGTTTGGACGAACTTCAGCATTGTTTTTAGCAACATGAGAGAAGCGAATTATTTTCACCTGGACTGAGCTCATACTACTGTCCCGCCACAGATATTCAGGTGAAAGCAGTTTACTGGGTTTGTTATAAAGGAAATACTTGTTCAAGTGAGACTCCTCGTGCCATATCGCCTCAATGGAGTTTGCAACGTCAATGTTTATCTGCTTCCGGCAGGTTTTGGTGAGATGATGTACATCTTTCAATGAGCCACCAAATGCAGCACCAGTATAATAATAATCACCTTCCCCAGATGGAATATATGCTTCAGACTCTGGTCTATGCTCATATGTGAATATGAACCTTGGAACATTAAAGAACCAAGGGTGTATCACACCTACCAGACGACTCAAAGTCTCCACACCCCAGCGGCCATAGAACTTTGTATCTACGTCAAGGCAGAAAATATAGTCGGCCTCACTGGCCAGTTCATTCTCTATTAGTTTCTCCAGTATTTCCATCCTGTTCATACTAATGTCCTGCCATCTGTTCATACTTGGAACCTTCTTTACTGTCAGGTAACGTTCTTGACCTAGTTTTACATTAGGAACTTCCTCTGGTTGATCTGTGAACAGGTAGTAATGCACTCGAAATCCAACAAAGTAATGCTCCTCTGCTGATTCCAGGAAATCTTTGAGAAAACGTGTATATCTGGGAAAAAAAGAGAGGAACATATATTAAAACGTATCTCTTTTATGTTATATGTAAGTTATTGACCCCATATATTTTTTGAAAGAAATTAATATCTTTATTAAGCAAGAGCATTCAATTGATCAAAATTAGCAGTAAAAAACATACATAACATATATAAAACTTTTCTATATTGATATATATTATTTATCTATTTATATATCTATATATCAAATCAATGATATACACAAAATATGAACAAAAGACACTTTTATTAGTAAAGTAGCTTGCATGTAGTGGACAGCACATTCCAGGGCCCAGTTTATGGTGGGCCCCTCTCTGACCACTATAGTGGACAAAGGTTTGCTACATTTTGATTGGATCTTGGTGGACTAACATAAGCAAACTGTCCAACGCCATCAGATAAAGATGCCAGGACAACAGCCAGACACCTCTTAGAGGGCAAGAAGAAGACCTTTGGTACAAAGCCCGGGAAGGACAGGACTTTGCCCTTCACCCACCAGCAGACTGATTCCTAAGGTTTTGGCCTGTGACCACCATAAAAATTCCTCAGGACCTCTGGATGCAGCAGCAGTGGGTGAAACAAAGAGAGATCATAAAGCTCCATCCAAATCCATTCATAACTATGTTCTCAAACCTTAAACTGATGCAAACTACAACACACACATTTTATACTTATTCAGAGAAATAAGTATTCTCAGTGACAGTGACGTGTAGTGCAACATCTTACACAAAGTCAGCTATTGATGGACAAATGAATGCATGCATGCATGACAGTTCAATCTTCTTCCATCATGCTTGGACTTAATGTGTTCATAACATTGCCAAAGGTATTCTGGTTGTGGTTTGGTAAGCGAACGATGCATTGGTAAATCTTTAGTGACACTTTTCTAAATGTGTGTTTGGGCTATGCAAATAACTTCCACAGGAAGAAAGAAGGGTGGGCCACACTGTGTCCCCCACTCTGACGGAAACAGTCAGTCACAGCCTGGAAATGGAGAAGAGCCAGATTGCAATCTCCTCCTCATCGGAAAGAGATAAAGGTACCTTCCCAAAAGACATTCCTTGTTCTGAGTCTCCGGCACGTCCAGAGAGACACTAACAGAAACACCTCCATTCTGAGTCTGAGTACTGCAATGGAAAAGACGTTAACAGATACACTGTTCTGAGTCTCAGTCCTGCGAAAGAAGGAACAGTAACAGAAACTACGATCTGAGTCTCCGGCCTGCAAGGGTGAGACACTAACAGATAAACCACTTCTGAGTCTCCGGCCTGTGAAGGTGCGACTGCAACAGATCAACCTCCGTTCTGAGTCTCTGGCACGTCCAGGAGACACTAACAGATTAACGTGCTCTGAACCTCTGGCCCTTGAGGGAAGAGCCAATAACAGATACCGAGTCCTGAGTCTTCAGCTTTGAGGCACCAACAGATACGACCACCTTCTGAACCTCCAGCCTGCGAGGAAAGAGATAATCTACGTTCAGACTTCAGAGTCTTTGTCCAGCGAGACAACAACTGCAGCACATCCTGAGTCTCCATCCTAGACAGACAAAGCGGATCGACCAAATTCTGGGTTTCTAGCTCAGAAGACACACAGACATTTGCAACAAGGTTAGGCTCCGACGAGCAAACCTTCACTCCAGGGTACATTTGCTTGCGTCTTCCAGGCTAAGGACCTTCTGCACCTACTCCAGGGCCACATCTGTGTGTTCCAGATTTTAGGACCTTTTGGTGCTCCAGGAGATCAGCCTCCTCTAGCGCTTCTTGTTCAAAGCTGTCAAAACGGATTGCTGCTCCTTTCCCCACTGCATTGTTACCAGCACAACCAGTGGATGAAGTCACCGCCACCAGACTGCTCACTCAACCATAGAGAACGCAACTATCACCTATCCAAACCTCTTCCAGAGACCTTGGCATTGTTGTGTATTATCGGTATATCATTTTTCTAATTGACATTAGATGTTACATAGCTGATTACAGTTGATAACAAATAATCTTTCAGGTATTTGTTTGATGCATAATAAGGTTCTTCACCTTACTTGTTTCAGCGTTGTGACAGTTAATCTTTCCAGATAACGTAGCTCTGACATAGCAACATCCAACATAATCACTTGCATTTTATGCATCTTACGCACTTTATTCCTTTCCTATTCATGGTATTCATTTAGTAGTTGTTGATTACTCTTGTCTATCTTTTGTTAATAAAATTCCTTGTGTTGATAATGCAGTGAAGGTTCTACGAATTAGATATCCCACCAATCTTTCTTATGTGATGTATTCCTAACCACACCTTAAGTGACACGTGATCTAAAAATCATAATGTCACCTGTGACGTGAGTACTCATCACTACACTATTTCGCCTCCTTAGGTTGGCGAAAGCAAAATTCACTCCAACAGTAAACACCTTGCCTTAGTAATTTTGTTGCTAGTTAAATTTAAAAAATCTAAGAACACAACAAAATCTTCCAAGAAGAACACTGTATTAACATAATAAAAACACATTTTAAAGAAAAGGATGTATTTTGAGAGTCTGAGAAGTATGTAAATTTGTTACTTTCCCAAAGCGAAGACAGTGGTCGCTATGGTGATGTTTTGTTGTTTGTAGATAGAGTCGATCACTGTGGAGTCAAAGGTTCCCTCCCAAACAATCGGAGCTAACCATGGTGTCACAGAAGCAACATCTGTTCGACTATATCAAACACACACACACAAGTAATCATTCACTGATTGCAATTAAACATTGGTTTTTCCATGCAAGCATTGTACACTGTAAATAATTTCCATAAACAGCATATTTTTTCAACAAACTGCATTCTTCAGTTACCCTATGTCAGGGTATTAAACAGTGAATTCTGTTTTAAGAGCAGCTTATATGTGTGTGCATGAGCTTGTCTGTATGTTAAAGAGAATAAATTTATGTGTTTATGCATTATATGAGTACTTACCCCAGGTGACCCGTTAGATGATTTCTGCAAACCAAAACACAATTATGAATGGACTACATAACTCAACAGACCTCCTCACAGAATGTTTACATGTTTTGCCGTAATCGAACTACAACAGCAGGGTTGTGCATAGTCAAACAACAGTCACCATTTGTAAGTCAGACGTTATGCTTGATAATGAAATTTGGAAGGATTACATGTCACGCATCACCAGTAATTCAGAGCATACTCACAGTTTGTATAAATGCTGATAGAGGCTGAGCTATTTTTGTGTTTTCCGCCTGTCTATCTAATAATTGTGGTACACAATAACTGCACTGGTATGATTTCAGTCGGACTAAAGCTTTTATATCGTGATATTTTAAGAACCTGCAGCCTCAATTTCCTGTTGTTAGCTGGCAGAAGCTGTACCCAGTGTGGTTTTCTGCTGCTGTAGCACATCTGCTTCAAGGTTTGATGTGTCTAACTTATACCGACTTCAATGGATTCAACATTAAATCTGAAAAACCATCTTGAGGTAAGTTGATCTCGATCAACCATGCAGGGCTGCGACTGACCCTGTTCTCGCGCTTTCATGTCTTTAAAGCCTCTTAATCGTTTTCATTGTGAGGAAATACTGTTTTAATCAGACTGAAACCGAACGTTTCATGTGTATGAATATAGTCTACTAACCCAAACCAAATGGAGGTGAATCCCCAGTAAATGAGCCTGTAAGAGAAGACATGAAAATCCTATAAGTAGAGATCTTTTGGAAATGTGTCAACACTCACACACTTTTTTCAGTGCTTAAGTTAAAAAATAGGTTTTAAGTAATTTTAGATATTTTTCCTCGTCAGCAAATGAGGCGCTGAAAATGCTGTTTGTCAACCTCATGCAGAAAAGTTGGTCAACTTATCCTTTTGAATGGAAAAAAGGAACTCCATGTAACTGTTTCAGTAACTTATCTCAGTATCCAGTCAAAAGATCTGACCACAAAATTATCATAAATTATGCTCCAGGCTGGTTCAGCTAATAGACCAGCTCATTTCAACTGCCATTCCATTGTGAAGATGTCTTTAGATTTAGTATGTTTAGCTATATAAAATTTATTATAGTAGTTATAATTAGCTACAACATTGTGCCTTTAAAGCTTTAAAATCTTTGCCACATTCCATGAATATTCACTCTTGGAAGAAAATGTTTTAAATTTGTACTTTAGGGCTACAACAGCTTGTCATACAACCTTCTTTACTCCTAAAGAATGCATAATATACTATAAGAGTACATAGTATATTACTAAATTAAGGGTACATATTACTAATAAGGTACTAATATGCACTTCATATACAGGTGCATCTCAAAAAATTAGAATATCGTGAAAAAGTTCAATTTTTTCTGTAACTTATTTCAAAATGTGAAACTTTCATATATCCTAGATTCATTACATGTAAAGTAAAACATTTCAAAAGTTTTTTTGTTTTAATTTTGATGATTAGAGCTTACAGCTCATGAAAGTCAAAAATCCAGTATCTCAAAATATTAGAATATTTACATTTGAGTTTCATTAAATGACCATCCCTACAGTATAATTTGCGGGTCTCTCTTGTTCTTTGAAACCACAATAATGGGGAAGACTGCTGACTTGGCAATGGTCCAGAAGACAATCACTGACACCCTCCACAAAGAGGGTAAGT
>JAFVLL020038213.1:76178-103353 GCA_021397915.2 Tor tambroides | reverse complement strand
TGGTTTCTTGAAATATTGTAATTGTTAATTCTTGAAAATATGTAATTATTCATTGTTATCATTGTGTAATGTAGAAGAATGCAGATGTGCAAGAAAAAAAAAATTCTCTCTGCTTTTATTATTACCATACAGTGTATGCCATAAGTATGTTAAAGATACTTACATATTTTTAAATACATACATGTTTACCTTCCTCAGTATTGTTGCACTGTAGGAATAGTGGTTTAAGCAACGGAAGTTTGTACAGTGGATTGTGTTGCTGGCTTTCAAGAAAAAAGTGATAGAAAAAGTAATGGGGGCCTGTGCCCCAGAGCTTTAGGTCTAGCAACGCCCCTGGTTCTCTGTCTGTCAATCATTTGATCAGGTTTAATCAAAGACCCTGTGACCATGCATTAAATAAGAGCATGTAAATGATCAATATACAATGAAACAAATAAGATATTAAAAGGGGGAATGCAATGCATTATATTTCTGCTGAATGCAGAGGTGTTTGTAGTCATCAGTACCAGTGTACAGTTCCTGTCAAAGTCCCTTTGATTGAATGAAAACATACAGATGCAGTGATACTGTATGATCCAGCGAGGCCCTGGGGACTTTTCATAGATCCACCTACAGGCTAAACATCAGAGATCATACATATATCAAACTAAATTAGAAACAGTGAGAATTAACATCAACAACAATCCTTTGCCCACTGGTGTTACAATATATTGGGTTCCTGAGATATTTGGTTCCACCAGGTGGCGCATGTATGAAAATTCACAAATAACAGATTTGGAAAAGAATCAGTTTGAAAATGGTCAAAAATATTTCACATTTTCAAAATAAATTGCAGTTTATGTAATAAGATAAACTGTCTGAGCTGTTCAGAGGCCTGACTGAGGTATTCAGATTAACGGGTAATGTGAGTGAATAAACTATCGTGCTAGTCTAATATACTAGCACTTGTTGTTGTTTTTTTTTTTACATTTTACCTTTTTTAATCAATTACACATTGCAATGTTAATTAACCAAATAAATAAATAAATGTCGTTATAATAAACATCAAGATGTGTAACTGAATAGACAATACAAATGTCCATTAACTTTTAATGAATGCTGATGACACATTCTTGGAAATGATGCATATGTCATTCTCAACAATATCTTGATGAATAATATGCCTCTGTGTTGTTTCCATATTATTCATTATCATGCGTTTCTTTTTTCCACATATTGTTTTGAAACATTTTCGATACTTGTTACATTTATGAAGCAACTACTTTGTTAATAGAAACATGTAACTGATACATTTATATAAAAGTTCTTTCTGATCCTCGATTCTGATTGGCTGAGAGCCTTTTCCAGCCGTGCGATATTCTAGTGATAACAGAACTCCAGCCATTTCACCTGTATCTGTATCACTCCGCTTGCAGTATTTCTCACAGTGAGTGTCTTGGCAGATGCCCAAATCCACTATAATTTTATAAATAATACTGTTTTTGTGTCACGGAATGAAGTTTTAAGAATGTTTTAGGCGATAATGTAGTTGTTTCGACTTCAAATATGCACTTTGTTAATGAAGATAACCTCTATTTGAAAATGTGCTTCGACGTTTTAGGAGATGTGCGCTCCGGGACATCAGCGGTCGTTCAGCGCTCATGAATTTCTGGAATTTGCCGCTGGATCTGATGCTTCTAGTGGTTAAACATGAGATATAATTCGGAGCCGAAGGTGGGAGAAGCCAAGGCGGAGCCAACAGGACAACGGGCCAAAATGGAGCGAAGTTATCCGAGGCTGGAGGCGAAGCCACAGGATCCTCAAACTCAGGCACTGCTGATGGTTGCACAACCTGAGGCTCAACATAATAGCAAAAAATTCTAAGGTAACACATATGGATCATGATATTTTATTTATTTAAATGCTTACACAAACACACTGTTATGAGGACCTTCATAAGCACATGACATAAAAGAGGTTGTTTATTAACATGTTTTAGCAAGATATGATACTGTCAGAGAGAAAATGATATCCATGTGACCATTTGCCACAATATTGCATCAGACAGTCCACTGCAGGTCCCCTGAGGAACAATTCCATTCATTCTTTGCTAAAAGTGAAAAGAAAGGAAGAATTGTTTAAACTTGTTAAATCAGTCTAAACCAACAACATGTATGTTAGACCCTATACCTACCAAGCCATTGAAAGAGATGCTTTGGGAAGTTACAGAACCTATTCCTAATGTTATCAATTCATCATTATTATTATGATATATTACAAAAACTTTCAAGCTGGCTGTAATTAAACCTTTCAATTAATAAAAACTAACCACTATAATAAATTTTAGAGAATTGTTCAACTACTGACATATCGCAAATCTCTATTTTCTGTCACAAATACTAGAAAAAGTGGTCTCTTCACAACTATGTTCCTTCTTGGAGAGAAATGTTATCTGCTGCAAGGAATTCCAGTTGAGATTTAGACCATTTCATTGCATTGAAACTGCACATATCAGAGATACAAATGACTTGCTCTTATCATCTGATCATGGTTGCAACTCTGTTAGTGTTATTGGACATTAGTGCTGCCTTTGATATTATCAACCAGAACATTCTTTTGGATATGTGTGGAAATTGGGTTGACATTAGTGGAACTGCATTGGCACAGTTCAAATCATACTTCTCTGACCATTATCACTGTAGCAGTAAATGAAGAGGTGTCATATCGATCACAAGTTCAGTATGGAGTACCACAAGGCTCAGTACTGGGACCATTGCTTTTCACCATGTACATGCTAACATTTGGAGATATCATTAGAAAACATAGAGTTAGTTCACAAATCTAATGGAATGTAGAGCTGATATTAGAAACTGGATGACTAGTAACATCCCACTTAATTCTGAAAAAAAAGAGGTTTTAATTAACCTCCACACGTAATAACCATAAATGTCTACAAATTACAACATATGCTCTCAATCTCAAATGCATAAAAGTTCACGATTCAGGCGTTCATGACCTCAAGGCTAGATTATTGTAATGCTTTATTGGGTGGATGTTCTGTGCACTTAATAAACCATCTCCAGCTGGTCCAAAATGCAGCAGCTACAGTGCTTACTAGAAACAAGAAGTATGACCAAATTATACCAGCTCTGTCAACACTGCACTAGCTGCCTATTTAGCATCTTATACATTTTAAAATCTTGCTGATTACATAAAGCTCTCAATGGTTTAGCTCCCCATGTGTGTGTGTGTGTGTGTGTGTGTATATATATATATATATATATATATATATATATATATAACACATATAACACATTATCACATTCCTATGATTCAAATGCCTTAATGGATTGTTAGGCTGAATTAATTAGGTTAACAGGAACTGGGAACACTTCCCATAATACTCGATGTACTCTCTACTTTGAGCACAGCATTTAAATATCAACAAAAGACAATTAGACAAATCCCCAGGAAAGACCTCATTGACTGGACAAGCCCTCGTGACAGATCCTTATGGACAGCTATGAAAGAATCATGCAAGGATCAGCAATACAATTTTAACAAGGAGGACACTTAACTTATTTTGGTCAGTTGTCTACTGCTGGCTAAATGGCAGCTATACCTTTAATTTTAACCTGCTGGACCGCCCTTCCTTTTCTAATACAACTTGATGTATCCCGATGTTCAAGCAGAAGGAGATGGATATGGCCAAGTTTTTGACTAATATCAATCCACATAAAGCCTGGATTCATAAATCACACCTTGTTCGTTCATTAAGGCCAGAGGAGAACTGCACCCCACCCTCCAAACCCCACTTAGTATTTCTCCCAGTGTGTTTTTTTTTTTTTTTTTCTCAATTTCTGTCACCTGATCCCATGTCAAGTTGTATAACCACATAATCTATATAGTCTCCAGCATAATCCTCAGATAGTTGATCAGTAGCTGCGTCCCCATGAAGGCTGAACAGCATAGTCATTAAAAACGAAAAGGCCCTGGTGCTGGGAGCTCTAAAGGCTGTCAGATATTGGGTGTGAGATGATAAGGGAACCTTTTGAATAATTCCCGAGTGCTGAGGTATTTTTCCCTATCTAGTCTTCACTAGCTTCTCTATGCAAGGCAACAGGTTCTCCATCCTCACTTATTCAGAAAAACATCCCCATCTTCACTATAAAACCCTCTTTCTTCTAAAACTTTGCCTTCCTTCTACAGCAAGCAAAGACTACACAGATAGATCAATCCAGAAGGAAGCCATGTTTGGTTATGGTACATGAGGACATGAAAAACTATGAGCTACACCAGTGGTTCTCAACTCTGGCCCCCAAGGTCCACTTTCCTGCAGAGTTTAGCTCCAAGGTCTTCAGGAAAGTTATAAGCAGGTGAGTTTGATTAAGGCTGGAGCTAATCTCTGCAGAAAAGCGGACCTCGAAGGCCAGAGTTGAGAACCCCTGAGCTACATGAATGCCTTTTTGACCCTTGCATATACAGTATGATGTGCCATCCTACTTTTTCTTACTGTAGCTTCTGCACTATGCAATAAAATGGTAGTTCAGCCCACTGGCTACTCTCAATGGCATCAGCTTAGCCTGTGGCTGGTCTACACACATGCATTTCTTGCTGAGCAAACAGCACGACAACGCACAGGAAATAATATGCATGGCATCACAGCATGCAACACAACTTCTTCCCTTCATATTCAACACTTGTGCCTGAAACTTTGGAAAATAAACACACTCCGGGCATCAACTTGCCTTGAATCTGTTTCTACTTTTCACAAGATCCCTCTACGCTGGTGGAGAATGAAACTTCCAGATCCAAGGCAGCAGCACAGAGGGAAGCAGCTTTTACCCCCTGTGTAGGGACATAATTTATCTTGTCGAGATTTCAGTTAGTGCACCTGAGGGTGGAAGCTGTGGCACGAGCAGTCCCAGCAAAGGCACACTCTTCAGAGTGGTATTGGAATACAATAACAAGGATGATGTTTCGGACATCTTGAACACGCTTGTTGTGGTACCTAAATTCAGTACTTCAGACCTATGTGCCCTCTAGAAGCTTGCGTTCTGCAAGTGAACGACGCATTATTGTGCCATCCCAAAAAGGCACAAAATCACTTTCACGGACTTTTTCATTCACTGTTCCCACCTGGTGGAATGACCTGCCCAACTCAATCCGAGCAGCTGAATCCTTAGCCATCTTCAAGAAACGGCTAAAAACACATCTGTTCTATCTTTATTTGACCCTATAACTCTATCACTCTCTATTCTAATTCTATTTTATTCATCTGTTTTCTTATAAAAAAAAAAAAAAAAAAAAAATACACACACACCTTGACCCTCTATCAACTACATATTTATTCTCTAACTGCTACTTTTTCTTTAAAAACTAACACTAGCTTTCTTTTTTCTATTCTATCTACTTGTTTTCCTTGAGAAAAAAAAACCAAAAAAAAAAAAACTTGCTATGTGTACTGCGTTAGGCTAACCGAGACTTGTCATATGCTTGCATGTTGTTGCTCTTTTGTTGGTTGTGATTGCTTCTATTGTCCTCTTTTGTAAGTCGCTTTGGATAAAAGAGTCTGCTAAATAACTAAATGTAAATGTAATGTAAATGTGGTGGCTGAGCACAAACACTGGGCCCCCACTGAATGGACCTTTTTGTTTCTGCCTCCACCGCAAATGATTACTGTGCTGAAAAGGGAGATCCTTGGCCATGTTGGGCTGTTCTTGGTATCCACGACCTATAGCACACTCCAGTGTGTATAAAGGCGGATCAGCTGTCCCACATGGTGAGACCAAAAGTGGCAATCCTCCAAGGCCTCCACCAACCTCATCGACGTGGTAGGACTGTTGATTCCTGTTGATATGGTGTAGGCCATGGAGCTATCCAAAGCCACTCAGTGGAGAGACACGGTGAAGAGGGAAGAGATGGATGGCCCTCATAAGCCAGCTAATATGCCTTCACACTCAGAGCCAATTTGGTCCATTTTGACACCCTATGAGACAACAACCCACAGACCTAACCCCCAGAGGTGCAGTATGTGCCATATGGTTTCCATATCTGCTTCACCAGATACCTGGGCCGTGGAGGTAAGGATCTGCTGGTGCTGCTGTTGTTTAGAGGAAACTGGGGCTAAGCCGGTTCCAACAGAAAACAGAGCAGCCAATGCTCCAACAAATGGTAGCTGAAGATAGGCATAACTGGGACCTCATAATCCAGTGAATGAGGCTGCACCTCATTCAAACTTCCTTTCATCCAGCAGCCTTGGGGACTACTGGATGTCGCATAAGAAACCTGAGAGCAACAACTTTCTCCCCACTGCTCCATTATTGAGCATGTGCAGTGTATGCATGATTGGATCGAGAGAGTGATAGCAGACCTATGACTGGCCAGTGCCGCCTTGTCTTAATTCCTAATGCTAACTGCAAATTCTTTGACCCTACACCATGGTAAAATGAATTGGAGTAGTCAACTACTATAGCTTGTGCCAACCTGGAAGATGGAGGGCAGAAATGCTTTACAGTACATTCAGGGGGTTTTCAGCCTAGCACTTCTGGTGCACACCCACGTTTGAATCAGAATTAGGTTCATTTTGATAATGTAATCACTGTTTTAAAAAGGGTGGTTCATGTGGACTCCCTCATTCTTTTGAACCTTTGCATTACAATTGTGACACATTCTGTGTGTTGGCGCTTTGGAATCAAAACTACGTTTTCAAAATTCAAAGTACAAAAGTAAGGTGAGCAAGCAGCATCCAGCCATCTTCCTCCTCTTCCTTATCCATTTTCTCCTGAATAGTCATCACCTTGCAACAGCTGCTAAAAAACAAAAAACAGGTGCCATTCTGACGATGCAAACATAATTTGAAGGTTAGGCTGCTGAGTTGTTGCCTCGCTGCCTAATCAGGCAACGGCTTTGCAGGCAGCATTTCTGCATGAAGGCACATCAAGAAACTGATTTTAGACAGGCTTTGAGGAAGCATAATGGTTTAATGATCTACAACAAAATCAAACTTTACTATAATACTACATCAAAAGTGGAAAAAGTTAGAAACATACATTTACACAAAAACTGACCACCAACTTTCAGATGCATTCCTTATTTTTTAGCTCAACTGTCAAGGAATGAAACATTCCCCATTACTTTAATTTACAAGAAAATATCTTTTACTTTTTTCAAATAAGTAACACTAGTTACTTTGTTTTCTCTTTTATTGACTGACAGCTCTCCCGTTCCCTTGTTGAGAGAAATGGGGGGTAAATGCAGAGGTAAATGTTCGCTGCAGATCTAGACTAAATATGAACATGCATTTACTCATCTCACTTGGACAAAAACAGATTCAGTATTCCTCAAAATGAATAAAAACAGTGAAATGCAAACACAGAATATGACCGTTTTTCTGCATCCTATTCTTCATGCAATCTAGAACGGCAGGACAGCTGAAAGGTTTGTTGGAACTATGCCCTCTATTGTACATGTGTGAATTTACATTTCCTTCAGCCTGATCGTATTCATTTGGCTTTTGGTGTCAAAGGGTGTCAAAACAGAATAGAACTTTTTCATCATAAAAACAAGCAAGTCAAGACCTGATTTAAAAAGTAACACAAATGTAATGTAATGCATTGCTTTCCATAAAAAGTAACTAGGACTAAGCATGTAAATTAGTTACTTTTTAAGGGAGTAATGCAATATATTGTAATGCATTACATCTAAAAGTAACTTTTCCCAACATTGTTTATTTATATGGACACCCAAAGTATGTTTTTTTCATACTTGGGTTCAGGTGTTTAGAATTTAGAAAAATGTTAGTACAGCAGTCGTTGATGAGTCATGATTCTCGTGTGTACACATAATTAGTGAATGAGAACCACTATCAGTGAAATTATAGAGTAAAACATAACAGCTATGATAAGATTAAAGAGAAATCTGGATTAAAGGTTATGTTGTTGAATGGATGTTGAAAAAATCATATAATGTAATCCCTATTTGTTCAGTTTGATCAGCAGTTCTTTAATTAGTTAGGTTGACTAATCAAAAAAATAAAAGTGCTTATTTTATCTAAAAAATAAAAGTGAAGCATTCACACATAGCTGGCTTTTTGGGAAAACAAGTGAGCATGTGCCTTATAAACCCATCAGACTTCACATTTGCAATTAAACAAACTAAAATAATAGTAATTATTTTAACATAATATTTAATATAATTAACATAATATAGAATAAAGTATATAGATGAGAGATTAACCTTGGCCTTAATACTCACCTTGTTGGGAATTAATAAGAAAACATGGAAAACGTTTTGTTATATTTTTGTAACCTAGACTTGAACATGACCGAGGAAAGCCTACAGCGATTCAGGGACGTGAAGAAGACAAGTTGTGCCATTCAAATGATTGCATAACCCTCAACCTTAACCCGCTGCACTTTGAAACTGATTATTTCATGTTGCATACTCGACATTACAAAACCTTCTTTTAGAAGCGTCTACTGCATTACCAGGGGGGTTTAAATTGATGTCAACTTTACACTGCGTTATATCACCACAACACGAAATAAAGACACACTGCTGCATATTTGACACTACGAATAACACGCACTACAGACACATATGACAGTATTTACCCACGTAAATAGGCATAAATTCACAAATATTGCAGGTCTCCCCCCTCGGCGGAATGGACGAGTCCAGCGAGTTTTACGGAGGGGTTTCCGCATCGCGTGAAACGCTGGTCAGTGCTCAAGCGAGCAGGTAAGAACTTTTCTCAAACTTACATGTCTTCAAAACCATCTTATAGAGTTATTATCAACATAGCAATCAACTTGTGTTTATTAGATATTGCGCGATAATGATCATGTCTGCATTTAGATGCCGCTAAAGATTTGCAGTGGGTTAGTAACGTTATTGTGTCTTTAGTTCTCAGTGTTGTACAGTTTTATAGAAACATGTCAACAAAAAGACCTCACACTAAAAATATAATGTGTTTCATGTGAGAGTTAATTCTACAGTTTAAAGTTTTCGTGTTTAATCAACATTTTAGAACATGCATACTGATTTTCTAATTATAATTCACCTTTTTTACGTTTCCAGATTAAATAAATAAAATATAGTCTACTCTGTGGTTTAGTACGTTAAGTTGTTTTCTACATTATTGAGATTGTAGAGAGTAGCTAATATTCATAGACGTTAAAAGTGTTAATAATTTCACTGTTTGTTGAATTTAAATATAAAAAGGGTGTGTTAATCTCCTTTAGCTTTGGTACAGTTTCACATAGTTCATGAATTAACTTGAGAATTTTGCTTAAACATGCTATTAATATACTTAAATACAATAAGTAATTAGCTGTACACAGTATATGCAAAGAAAACCTTGGCGTTAACTCTTTATTTCTGTCACTGTTAGTTGGTTGGTCTGCTGTGACATGTTAGTTTTAAAGCTCGTTAACTGTGGTTATTGTATTTTAGAGCTGGGTCATGTTCTCTGATGCTGACAAAGCAGATTCAAACATGTGCTTTAACAGATTTGTCAAATGCATGGTTCCCTATTTTTAATTTTCATGAAGGAAGCAAGCATGAAATATGGCCAGTCATGTTAACACAGTTAAGTCACGAGACAGCTTCAGTTTGTAGTTCTAACATTTGAAGGAGAAATGAGCATTTATGAGCCCGCTGGGATTTCCTTTAGATGCTCAAAATTCCTTTAGATGCTCAGAATGGCATAGAATTACTTTAATTGAAAATTCGCTAACCTTCAGGCCATCTGAGATGTAGATGAGTTGTTTCTTAATCAGATTTGGAGAAATGTAGCATCAGTGTCTCAACAATGGATGCTCTGCAGTGAATGGGTGCCGCCAGAATGAGAGTCCAAACAGCTGATAAAAACATCACAATAATCCACAGCACTCCAGTCCATCAGTTAACATCTGGAGAAGACAAAAGCTGAAACAAATTCAAGATTTAGATGTTTTATACTTAAACTAAAATATGAATCCATAAAGGTTTGTGCAGTGGTTTGAAATTAAAAACCTCTTAACGATGGATTTGTTTCTTACAAACACGCAGCTTTTGTCTTCTCCAGATGTTAATTGATGGACTGGAGTGGTGTGGATTATTGTGATGTTTTTATCAGCTGTTTGGACTCTCATTCATTCATTCATTCATTGAGTTCACACTGATTATTATCATGGGAGACGCACAGATGAGTTTCTATGGTGGTGATGTGGACTTTGGAGGCTGAACATGGCATTGCTTGTAAGCAAAGCTATGATATAAGAGCAGTGTTGTTTGCCAATGGGTGATAAAAAGGTTGGATGTAAATTTCATAGCTGGATTGGCTTGCTTAGATCAGTTTGTTTTGGCGTTCGACTCCTCATGTTCTGTTCCAGTCATTTTGACCTGTCGAGGAGTTTGTTTTTACCGAAAAGGCTAGTTAATGTTATTGCATTGGACTAAAACTTACTGACTTTGCACACACGAGGTATAACAACTTCCCAGAAAAATTGATAATTTTTGAAACGTGGAGGTTTTTTTTTCTCTTTTAAATGACAGGTTTACGAAAATTGCTTAAATATCTTATTTCTCGTATTTGTTACCGGGTTTTGTGTTTGTTTTTGGAGCTGATTGTTCATAGAAATCATGCACCTCTGCTTTTGAGTGAATATTGCTAACATTTTCCACAAATAATGCTTTTTTTCATTCAGAAACTGAGGTGAATCAGCTTGGATCAATCAAAACCTGTGCTAATTTAAAACAAAATTCACCAAAAAAGTGAACCCAAGATTTGGTGAGAATATAGCATAACAAGCGATTTACAAGCAGTTGTTAAAAAGCTGGTAATTTTTGACCAGGAACACCAAATTAGGTAAAATGATATTTAATATTGTGTTGAGTCCAGTGCATACTTTGGTTTTTACTTATTATCTTTTCTTTACTTTAGATAAAACTCTCTTACTAAATGTATGTGCATTACACCTACAGATCAGATAGGGTTGGGCGATATGGCCAAAAACATTTATCAAAATATATATTTTTTTTCATATTAGTCGTTATCAATAATAATTATCACGATAAATGTCAAATCTTTATTTCTTTCAAGTTTAAAGCCATATTTTTGCTTCAAAGTGAAAGTTGTAGAAACCAGACCATCGAATGTGGTTTTAAACTTCTCTTTATTGTCAGAAGATGACAAACACTTCATGTTTTTTGAATTCTTTACACTTTTCCAGTCAACAAGATAAAAATCTTAATAGAAAAACTAATGTCTTGGTTTCTGCATGTTCTAATGAGTGATATTGTTTCAAATAAAGAAACAGGTTTGTGTTGCCTGATAATATTAATAATAATATTACTTTTTTTGTCTGTTAGAAATGCACATTTGATAGTAGTAGCAGCTTGAGTTGGGATGCAGATGTAGATTTATGTTCATTATCAAAATCAGTAACATCTATAAAAATTGTAGCAACCTCATTTTTATATGGTGAAATTTCATTATTCTGACAGTTTGAGTTTTATTAAAATTAACCATTAGTCTTCCATAGTAGCATACATTTAGATCATGATGATAACCACAGTTAAAACCATACTTATAGCACACCTCAATACCATAGTCAAAATATATCTATATGTTTTGTAGGGAAAACGGTAGTCTAAAAACATTTAAAGGGATAGTTCACCCAAAAATGAAAATTGTGTCATTTCCTCAGCCTCAAGTAGTTCCAAACCTGTATGAATTTATTTGTTCTGCTGAACACAAAGGAAGATATTTTGAAGAAAGTTTGTAACCAGGCTGTTTTGGGGCACCATTGACTTCCACAGTAGGAAAAAAAAATACTATGTAAGTCAATGGTGCCCCAGAACTGCTCTGTTTCCCACATTCTTCAGAATATCTTCCTTTGTGTTCAGCAGAACTGGAGCAGTCACAGGTTTGGAACTACTTGAGGCTGAGGAAATGATGACACAATTTTCAGTTTTGGGTGAACTATCCCTTTAAGGTCATTGCACACTGAGTCCGAAATTTTCGCACGTTAAGAAATAAATACGACCTCAAGTTGTGTCAATCATGTTTACACGCTGCCTCCGAAACTTTCGTCCGTCATAAAAAAATTCGGATAAGGTTCGATTTTCTGCGTTTTTGCATCCGTAACAAGGAAAGGATGACGAGTACGAAAGGACCTTAAGTCCGAAATTTTCGTATGCGTTTTTTGTATTCGTCATCTTTCCTATCAAAATGCTTGTTACGGATGCGAAAATGCAGAAAATCGAACCTGATCCGAATTTTTTTATGACGGACGAAAGTTTCGGAGGCAATGACATAATACCCAAAAAATACCCATCTCTACAATCATTCAGATAAGCGCAGTCAGTTATGTCTCAAGTGAATGAAAACAGCTGAGAAAGAAATCGTATGTGTATCATTATATTGGATCCATGCATCAGGTCTTAAAGGGACAGGGCCCTATAAATACCTGCTGCTGTCATTAATGCTAATCAAACAACAAAACAGCTTTGACAAAGATCTATATTTAATTTATACAGTGAACACTATGCAGTGTTATTTTTCCCTAATTATTGCCTTTCTGTATTTGAATACTATCGACCTTATTTTATTTGTAACATATTCTGTTGTATTTATCTAAGCTTGTAATTTGTCTCTTTAATCATGTTTAAACTTTATTAGTTAATCTAGTAGTATTTGCTGTGTTATTGAATAAGTGTAGGCTACTTCGAAATGGAAAGCTAGTTAAATTGAAATATTTTTCTTTTCTTGCTGATCCGAAAAATGATCCGATTTATGGGTCAAAAACTGTATTGTGATCCGAACCATGAGATTAGTGATCCGTTGAACCACTAATAATAAATAACGTTTGATATGAATATCCCACATTTCTGACACAATGCCATGGTGCAGTTAGTGTTACTACAGTAAATCCATGGTAAATGATGGCTGTTTGTAGATTGAAAAGGCTTCTGACTGCCTCGTTGTTTGTCAGCGCTGTTATTCAGCTTGCTCTGCGCTGCCGTTTGAACTTTGATCCCAGCTACTAAATGCTCTGTGTGTCGCGCTTCTAATGACTAGCGCTCTTTCGTTCTACTTTTGGTGCATAAACATTATATCGAACGTTTAGCGAACTTGTATTATCGCTTTGAGAAATTATATCGCGATAATTATAGTTATTGATTTATCGCCCAGCCCTAATATCAGACATGGCGATGTGTGTCATTTCAGCAAACATAGTAACAATGTTATCTGCTGATTCTGCGAATGTTTCCTCTCTGGCAGCAGCGCTCCTGGTAACGATGGCAGACGCACAGGCCGATCCCGCTGCGCAGTCGGAGCTGATGGATGAGGACGAGCCCTTCTTCAGTAACCTGGACGTCTTGCTCTTCTCTCTCATCGCTGGTCTGCTCATCTACTGGCTGATCTTCCGCAAAAAAGCCGAGCCCATCCCGGAGTTCAAGAAACTAGAGTCTACGTAAGTATCCTGTATCGTTTCTCGTAAACGAGGAGTGGGAGAACGCTAGAATCTAAAACTGGAAATGTATTCACTTTTTAGCTTTTTTTTGTCATCGGTGTGAATCAAACTGTCTAGAAATTGCTGGGTCATATTTCACCCCAAAACTGAAAGATTTTATTTTTTACAATATCTTTATAAAGGTAATGCAGCTTATTATTAGAATTTTTTTTTTTTTTTTTTTTTTTTTTTTTTAGTATAAATCGACTGCAATGAGAATTTTAATATAAATAGTGTAGTGTTAGCATGCACCATGATAGTATGTGTTATGCCGAATAAGTTATGCTGTGAAGACACTGTGTTCATACAGTATATTTTTTTTATTATAATTTTTATTTGCTGTCACTCTCACAATAATAATACTAGAAAGCTTTTTTTTTGCCCACCTTATAAACGCGATTGATCCAAAGATGCAGTTTGAAAATAACCACGTTCGTGTGGACAGGGCCAATGGGCGCGCGCGTTGAGCATTCAAATCGCATTTAAACTGGAGTGGAGGGGGTTACCATGGTAACGGCGTCAACTCACTACCTGACAAGTAGCAAGAGACTGTCTCTCTGCTGTTTTCACTGCTTTCAGGTAAGTTTAGTCCCTAAAGTTACACAAATAATACATACAACCGTTCCTGACACTTTCTTACATGTAATTGACACGTTTCTGTCGAATCTTTATTTTACAGGAATGGTTTAGTGTCTTCAAAAAGACCGTTAGCATCACAACTGTTAACTAGCTAGAGGCTAACTATTAGAGGTAAGCTAACTATAGATTTGAGCTCTTATTAATGAACGTTTGAGATTTTAAGCACATTTTATGTGTAGATGAGCGGCTTTGATAGTTTTGTAAATGTTTTGCTGGTACTTTGTCAATAGATAAAAGGAAGTCACTATAAGCTAATTAATTTCAACTAAAAGTCTGCACTGTGGGGTCAATCGGTGATGTCACTTACATGGGCTGAAACTATTTCAAACACGTTTTTAACTTTCATTGCAACCAAATATTGATAAATCGTACTGTGATTTCAGGAGCGTCAGAAAAGAAAACCCTAAAACAGGGGAAGTTACAAGAAGATTTGTAATGGGATCTGTTGGCATGAGATACAGGAAACACAGGTGATCTGAGAAATCTTATTAAATAACATTTTTCACAATATATTAACTATATCATCATGCATCTGTAAAACCTAAAAATATGAATAATGGTATCTTAAGATTTGTTGTATATTTTGTGTATTATTATTATTTCTCTTTTCTGCATTTCACTTCTGCTGTAGTTTGTTTATGTCCAATAAACCTGACATTGTATACTACATTTTGTTGGCTATGTGACATATTGTTCCTATATTCTTCCATGCTGATGGCCGTGCTGCAGAGCTGGGGCGGATCTCCTGTCGAAGAACATCTCCAAAGCGCCATGCACCATCTGACTAGTAAGTATAACCTCAAACATTCAAAAGTTTATCAAATATTCAAAAAAATATATCAAATAAATATCAAATATTTCCTGTATGTCCTACAAGGCCATCTCGTTTAACTCTGCACTGAGGACACTACATACACCACAACCTACAGAGGGGTCCATCATAATTCGAAAAGACAGATGATAATAAAAAGTTATTTGAAATTAAAATTAACGGTAGGAACAGACCAGAGCCCCAGACAGCAAGCAGTGTCGGCCCAGATCAGCCCGCACACTATGTTGCTGTCTGGACTGTGAAACGTACCTCACTTCAAACTGTAGCGGTCTGTATGTATATTATTTCCAAACTTTAAATGTTGAGAAGTTTTTGTTCAAGCAAACTTTGTTGCTTGTGGAAATCTTACGCGAGCCTGAAAAGTACTTAAACCTTAAAATCTTATTTGCACTCTTGAAGACTGCTCACCAGAGACTAAATTTCAGTCCGGCAGAATTTTCTGCACTCTTCACCACCGAGGCCAAAATGAGTATTCACAAGAGCCTCACACTACATTGTTTGTTTGAATTGTATTTCAGGGCAGTTGTGAAGACGGATAACCTGGACAGATATCCCGTTCAGATCCAGCCCCCACACCAGACTTCTCACAAGGATTGCTGTCTACTAGATATTATGTGTACTCTTCAGAGTTAGGTGCATGCAGATATTATTCAGGGACATGAACACTTGAATATTGCAAAAATAGAGAAAGTACCTTATTTAAGAATTTTATGTAAACTGAGTAAACATTTATATATATATATATATTTTTTTTTTTTAACTGTTTTTCTGTTTTGTTTTCCAAAGCACCTAAAAGCCAATTCACACTGCCATACCTCAACAGGGTGAACACACTGACCAAGCAAAACAAATAAGCATGTTTTTTTTTTTTTTTTTTTTAGTTTTTGTGGAAGTGTGAACTGACCATAATGCTGTATGTTAGGTGTGAGATTCATTCAACATTGTTTGCTGATTAAACATGATTAAATATTTGTTCAGAATATTGTCGTTGTTGTGACTATTCATCTGGGAGGGGTGTGTATCAAGTGGCTTGGTTATGGTTTTGTTGAGGATGACATGTGGAACCCATCTGGTCCAGTGTATAGGACCAGAATAGGCCCACATAGCAATTTTTCTCTGGCCCAGCTCCGGCCCACAAAATCAGCTTTCACTTGGCCCACATACCGCAATGACTTACGGTCCTAGTGTGGACCAGGTCTGGATTGCAGACAAGGGCCACACATGGGCCATAACTGGCCCAATTCAGGGCCAGTTATGGGTAATTAACTTGGCTGAGACTTGGGTCAGTTATGGCCCATGTGTGGCCCTTGTCTGCAATCCAGACCTGGTCCACACTAGGACCGTAAGTCATTGTGGTATGTGGGCCAAGCGAAAGCTGATTCTGTGGGCCGGAGCTGGGCCAGAGAAAAATTGCTATGTGGGTTTTCCCTTGAGCAAAATAACAAACCACTGGAACAGGTACTTTTTGAGCACAATAATACATTTTGGCTTTCATAAATTTAAAAATTCCAAGGTATTTTCCTTTGAGAACCAAGATTTTCAAAAAAATCCCCAGTATAATTTCATCAGTTTCAACTGAAAAAAAAATCCAGTCTCTGTGTGTGTGTGAGATAATCTCTGACAATCTAAAGGGAAACAGGTTGTGTTTTTAGTTAAACTTTATCCAAAATCAAACATTTCCTTGATACTAAACTCAGACCTAATACCACACTCATACACATACAGTGATGACATTAGGGCTGAAAAAAGAATGATCTCAGAACCCAGTAATGTGTAACCAGAACAACCACTTAGAAGCTAGTTATACCAGAATAATGAACAAGCAAGCAAGCATGGAGTGTGAAACTATGCTTTTGTGGTAAACAAGCTCTTGTAAAATCACCACTGGTTCACACAGTCAGCATTTGGGTTTTGAAATTCATATTTAGTAACACTCCTGTTTAAACAATCGCTTGCAGGGCAGATCAACTACCGTCTGTATAAATGAGAAATCAAAGTCAATGGCCTTTCTATTCTTGTTACAGCTGTGAATGACAGCTGTAATAATAACTGACTATAAATATCAAAGATGGCAACTTTGATAAACGGCAAAGTCTTATCACAACTGTAGTGACATCGTTATTTAATAAACAAGTCCAACTGAGGTGCAAGTACATAGTTCAAATCTTAATGAACCATAGACCACAAAACAACTCTCATGGAAAGACTGGCTTTAAAAGATTCGGCTTATAAACAGTATATAGCAATGTCTCTGCGTTACTACAACACCACATTATATAGACCTTCCTGAATTTTCTCATCAACCATGCCAATTTTGAGACCACTTCACATCCCCCATAAAGGAAAAGTGTTGTAACTACACTAAAATTTTTGAAGCTATGTTTACTTCATACTGCATCTGAAGTGATTCATGCATTTTTGTCACTGTTTGGTTACCACACTTTGCAGTTGCACTGCAACTGATATGATCTTAAGTGCAAAACCTTACTTACTAGTACAAAGCCTAAGAAACAGTAACTACTGTTCGTTTGGGGTCAGTAAGATTTTTAATTGTTCTTGAAAGAAGTCTCTTATGCTCACCAAGGTTGTGTTTATTTGCTCAAAACTTCAATAAAAACAGCAATACTGTGAAATATTATTATAATTTGTAATAACTGCTTTCCATTTTAAGATTTTTTTTGAATTTCCAGCAGCCATTACTCCAGTCTTTGGTGTCTCATGATCCATCAGAAATCATTCTAATATGCTGATTTGGTGCTCAAGAAACATTATTATCAATGTTGAAGACACCTTTGCAGCTTAATATTATTGTGGAAACAGTGATGCATTTTTTCGAGATTCTTTAATGAATAGACAGTTCAAAAGAACAATGTCAATTTGAAATAATTTTTTTTGCAACATTATAAATGCTGTGCTGTAATTTTGATAAAATGAATGCATCCTTCCAAAACATCAATACAGAATCTCCTTCATATAGTGTTTGTTTTACTAGTCATTATTATTGACTCGCTTAGTTTTATTATTTCTGTCTATTAGGATGTAGTCTACTGTCTATAAGGAAGTTGATAACGTTTTACTGCATCGTAATTACTGTCATAAAGTGATTTTGAGTGAAACTGTGGTTACCACAGTATATTAACAGGATTGTTGCTTAAAGCCAATCAAATCCGCTGCCAAATCTTGTGCTGTACCTGTTTGCGGTTCTGCTGTCTGAGGCTCGTCAGTCTCCGCGCAGAGTAGATGATGAAGTATCCAACAGTCGCCGCGGTAATGATGAAGAAGGAGACAGAGACGAAAAACACCGAATAGTGACTCATCCAGGGACCGTGCTGCTTCCCAACCTCTATTGCTATGGAAACGGGCACGCCCTTTTCTAGCAGTTGGACCAACTGCATCCCGCGTAAGTTGCCAATCATGACTGCAACGATGCTCGTGCCTAGAAACACACAGAGATGAGGTAATACTGAAAACATCAGCAGCACGCGTGCGCAAAGCAAAACACACCGTAGCGCTTGGCAACCTGCTGGTCGAGTCGAAACGTCAACAAACACGCAAGATTAAACCTGTTTACTAACACGCACCCAAATAAAATATATTTTAAATTTAAGGGAGCGGAAATGAAGCAAACATGTGTCGTGCACGAGACACGTGACCGAAACAGGTCAAAGTTTGTTAAACGAGATGTGAGCTCTGATATACTCTTATATTTTAGACTCCAAATGATGGAAAAATGACTTGTTCGCATGAGCATGACAAAAAAAAAAAAAAAAAGACGAATAACATCTACCAGCCAGAGCTAAAACCATAAAAAATAAAGCTGATTTTATTTTAGCTAGTTGACAAGGCAACGATTCTCATTTTCATTTAGGCCTATAGTTTTAGAGAGAGGGTCAGAATGAGGGTTGAAAATAATCATTTTTCCATATATTTATTTATTTTGCGCAAAAAGCTTTATTAACGTTATAAACAAACCTCAAGTAACATTTAAAATAATTTAAAAAAAAATGCATGTCAGGACACTTTTAAATGTTTTTGAAAGAAGTCTCTTATGGTCACCAATGCTGTTTGTTTGATCAAAACAACTATAAAAACAGTAATACTGTGAAATATAAATAGAATTTGTAATAACTGCTTTCCATTTTAATGTATTTTAAAATGTAATATATTCCTGTGATGGGAAAGCTGAATTTTCAGCATCATTAGCCTACTCATTTTCAATTACTTTAACTTTATGTAAAATGACTAAAAAAGTATAGACTATTTTAAAACGAATAAAAACGACAAACACATATGACAAAATTACTAAAATTGCAAAGAAAACTGAAAATACTAATTCAAAATATTAACCAAAACTAAAACAACAACGTAAATAACACATCTACGTATACACCCTTTCGTTTTATAACATGACACAACGTGATAAAACACGTTTATTACAGGTCATCTGAGTCTTCAGGAAATTGAGTCATTACGAAGTTAATTTCTCCTCTTACGGCTCAGTAAGTTAGCTTATGCGTTAAAAAACCATATCGCGCCAGCTCTAAAATGCGATTCTAGTCCAGTTTCTTTTTATATCCTGGACGGGACGGGCGAGAGCAGAGTGTGCGCTCTTCTCTTCCGCGTAGAGGAGGTCCTATCAGCCGTCAAGTTTACACAACTTACACAACACAACGCCCGGGTTAGAGTACAACTGGCAACTAATAGAGGCCTGAATTGATCAGAATAAAGAGAGACAAGGCAACACTTGTATATACAGACATAGTAAAACCCTGTCTGAAAATGTTCAGCACCTCATCTGTCGTCCTAAGCCCGTTGGGTCACCTACCTGGGTGGGACATCTGAATGACCCGATTTTCTGCCCCATAGTCGTTGAAAATGATAGCAGCTGCAGCTCCGTTCATGGCCGCGACGTTAATTTTATCGGTGAAAGTGCATCCGTTACCGCGCTGGATTAAGGCGATCCAGCCCCTGGAGTCATTCGGTCGGCGATAAATAGTGTCATCTTCACAGCCATACATCGGATCGGCTAAATACACATTCCCCACTACAGAAGTTTTGGGTGAGTCTTGCCCATACAGCCCCATCTCCTCTCGAAACCAGGTGGTTAGGTTTCTTTCAGGGATGGGGTAGGAAATGTTCAGGTATGCAGTGCACAGGTAACTGGCCTGCGCCAAACGCACACTCGACACCTGGAAAACAGAGGCCACCAGTAGCCACGAAAAGACATCCCGACTCGCAAGAAGCCCCATATTCGGCACACCAGCCCTGCCGCTGCTCTCTTCAGTTCAGCTCAAAGCGCAGCTTGAAATAAAATTGGTTATTAAAATTATTCCGAAATGGCTCCGCAAACTCACGTAATCGATATCTCCCTACTGAGCGCCTACAGGTGTTTTAGTAACGCAACTGAACAGAAACTCTACCTCGCTGAGGTCACTGCACCCGAAGCCACACCCACCTCTCTCTTAAAGCAACACACGCTGTTTTTCTGGCTTTACTCATGCTCTTACGAAGTGGCTGAATTATATTGTTTATTAATGTATGTAAAAAGTACAGAATTTTGCTTAAGTATGTCAAAAAATATTACTCCACTAAACCTAGCCAACTACTTGAGAGAAATTAAAATGAATAAGTGTATTTAAAAATAAAAAGTAAATGCTTAAATCTGCTTTTGAAAACAGGAGACAGTAGTGTGGTTTTATAGTTGAATATAATGATCTTTAGATTAATAATCAAGACTATGATTATGAGTCATGTTCAGTGTTGGGAAGGTTACTTTGGAAAGGTATAACAGGTTACAGATTACAAGTTACCCTATTCAAAATGTAATAAGTAGTGTAACTATTTCAAATTTCAATTACTTTATTGAAGTAATGTAACTGATTACATTTGATTACTTTTTGATTATTTTTCTACATTTCTAACAAATGTTTTCAACTGTTAATCATTTTCAAATATTTAAACCAGGCCGGGTTAACCTTAGTAGTGCTCAACACTGATTACTGTCAGACTTTCAAAATCCTTCATCACTTGAATTAAGATTATAATAACTTTTAAAGCACGGCCACTACAAAATCAGATTTTAGCACATCTTTTTACTTTGAGATCGTTCTGAGGTTAAATACTGATTTAAAATAGTTCAATAACTATGATACTGTTTTTGAAATCAAATCTTTGCATAGCTATGACAGAAAACACTGGCATCTAACAATGCCTTGGAAAAAAAGCAGTTAATCTTAAAACATAAAGCATGAGCCCAAATAGGAAATAAATCAGTTATCGAATAAGCATGTGTCCTATACTGTGTCCTAAACTCTTGAAACATTGGCGTCTCATATTTTAGAGCAGTCAATGCAATTTGGAAAAGAAATCAAATAAATCTGTGTGTGTGTGTGTGTGTGTGTGTGTGTAAATATTCAGATGTAACCCCCTTTGTAATTGTTAACATTTTCATAAGTAACTGTAATTAGTTACACATTTTTTTCTCAGTAACTGTAACTGATTACAGTTACATTTATTTTGTAATCAAATTACATAATGCCGTTACATGTCAGTTACTCCCCAACACTGATCATGTTCACACTTGACTTAAGTTTATCCATCTACTGCAATGGTTATTATAAAAACACATTACTGTAGCTGAAAGTCTCTATCTGAAAGGGAAATTTGACCCAAAAATGAACATTCAGTCAGAATGTTCTAACTACTCTTGTGTATATAGCAAAAGTGAATGGAAACTATGGGTGTCGAGCTAGATTGTAAAGGCAGAATCAGAATCAGAATTAGCTTTATTTGCCAAGTGTGCGCAAATGAGGAATTTGTTGTGTTTTTTTTTAAGGAGCTCTTGGTACATACATGCATACATACATACATACATAAATCATACATTTAAATAGTAAGACTTAAAGGTGCTGCATGTAAGTTTTTGACTTTACTAAAGCATAAAAATACCATAATAAGTTTGCAGATATTTAAGAAACATGCTAAGTTAACATACTTGTTTATCTGAAAAACAATGCTCGGTAAGCAAATTGCAGGGGGTCCAGTAAGGGTCCAGTGATGTCCTTCAAGTATGCCAACACGAGCCTCTCAAATGACTTCATGACCACAGACGTTAAAGCAACAGGTCTGTAGTCATTTAGTCTTATGATTTTTGGTTTCCTGGGTACAGGGATGATGGTGGAGCGTTTGAAGCAGGAGGGGACTTCACACAGCTCCAGTGATCTGTTGAAGACCAATGTGAAGATGCATGATAGCTGGACAGCACAGGTTTTGAGGCAGGCTGGAGAGACACCGTCTGGGCCTTTGGCTTTCCTTATCTTGTCTCCTGAAGACTTTGCGTACATCATCTTCACAGATCTTAAGTGCAGGTTGAGAAACAGTAGGGGGGAGTGATGGGGAGGGTGTTGATGGCTGTGTTGTGAGACGGTCAGAGTGGGTGTAGGCTTTTGCTTTTCAAACCTGCAGTAGAATTCGTTCAGGTCTTATTGTGTAATTTAGCAGTAAAATATAGAAATGTTATTATCTTACTAACAAGAGAATGTAAAATCATGGAAGCAATCAATATACTGAATAATGTGTTAAATTAGTCTAAAACTGAGTATCTGAGCATGAACTGTGAGTTCACATGAGCTGTGCTGGGAAATTTCCATTGCTAAATGTCAGGTGAGGACATCAAGGACATCAAGAAGGATGAAATCACCTCCAAACAATGGGAGGCCTTATATTTTTAAAAAAGGGCAGCTTCAGCAATATTCCACCATTAGATAATGAACAAGAAGTGCTACAAAATAATGGTGGCTAACCAATCAGGCATTACCAACAAACATAGAAGGTCACAACTTTGCTACATTGTTAAAGATAAGAGGGTATAAAGCATAAGCCCTAACAAGCAAAGACAGGAGACAGTAAGTGTGGCGGCTGTTTTCTCGGCTTTGTTATTTTGTATAATAAAGTCTTCCTTTGCCATCTGAAACTCTGCTGTTTTGAGCCTTTCTGACTGCGCTGACTGAGACCCAGACAAGCAACAACTTCTTTGGGCCACGACAGTCTTCAGCCAGTTGTTGATTGGCCTCAGTGCTGGGGGATGGGGTCTTGTAACTGGTGATGGCTTTCAGGCCATTCCACACTGATGTAGGGTCGTTGCTTGAAAGCTGTTTTTTAGCTTTTCAGAGTAGTTTTTCTTTGCCACTCTTATCTTCCTATTTAGTGTGTATTTGGCCTGTTTGTACAAGGCTTTGTCCCCGCTCCTGTAGGCGTCTTCTTTGGCCTGGCGAAGCTGTTTGAGTTTTGCGCTGAACCAAGGTTTGTCGTTGTTAAATGTTAAATAAGTCCTGGTGGGAACACACATGTCCTCACAGAAACTAATGTAGGACGTCACGGTGTCAGTGAGCTCATCCAGATCAGTAGCTGTAGCCTCAAAAACACTCCAATAAGTGAGGTCGAAGCATGCTTGTAAAATGTGAATAACAATGTAATTTCACTCTGTTTCTTAAAGCCTCATATAAATTTAAAAACTTGGAATACAGTACATGACTTGTATGGACTATTTTTATAATGCTTTTGTGCTGATATGCTGATGCATGATTCATGCTATAAATCTTTTTTGACATTTTTAGAACTTGAAAGCTCCTAATTCAAATCCACTTTCATGATTGCATGGGAAAAGTGTGAACATTATTCAGAACCTTTTGTAATCAACTAAAACAGTCATGCAGGTTTGAAATGACAGTGGTGGTGGGGGAATTATGATTATAAATATTATAAAATTATATTTTTGGTCAACTTTCTATTAAAGGAAAAGTTGCCATTTCAGTATTTAAAATAAATTTCACTAGATGAGTAAATAAAAGGAAAGTTAAACTTGAGCATGATTGAAGTGTTAAGTGGTTTTCTGGGGTAACTTCAAAAAGATTTTGCTTTGTGAAACATGAACCTGGAAAAGTAATACATTAACTTTACAATAGATTACAAATACATATAACACATATTAACACATAATCTTGATTAATCTCATGGGTTTTTCAATTCCCTTTTAAAGAATAAAAATCTGGTGTAATATTTGCAAGTTGGCAGAACTCAGGAGGACTAGAAATTCTAAAGTAAGTTATCATTATTTTCCCTGAAAAGTCTAACGTTTGCCAGTAGTAAATGGACACATAATTAGATATATCAGGTAGTTAATTATCTGCTAATAGCTGATGATCAGCCAGACCGTGCTAGTTACAGTATTCCAATTGTTCTTTACAGAAATAGAAATGATAAGGGTAGAGTGGGGGAAAACGAAATTTTTGTTGTATGGACTACGTTGATGAAAATGATGTAGAGGTTTTCACCATGAAGCTTACACTGGTGATGCCCTTGAGAGAAAACCGATTTCACAGTAAATGATGTAATTTTCAGCAGTAAGAAAAAAAAGTGTTTTAAAGCTTGCTGTTTTGTAAAACATCACAGTTATGAAACGCCCCCATGGGGCAATGGGCAATTACTGTAGTTACTCTGTTCTGAACATCAAATCTTTTGTTTTTCCGTCAAATGTATTCTAGTTGACTAGTTGATTGAATAAAAATATTTGTACTTTATATTTAAAAAATATATTTAAAAAAAGTTAGCATCAGGTAGCTAGCCAGTTATACAATACTTTGTATAATTTTGTAATTCATAATTATTGATTATATTATTTTTAATATAATACAAAGCAAAGTGCTTTCTAAGACTGGGGGGCATTTTACCCCACCCTTGGTACAAATTTGATTTTTGATAAAATTCTAATAACATGAAAACTCTGGACATTTTTCATACTTGGTTTATAATTTATGTCATTGTCACTAAAACTTTGATAACTATTCTGTGCACATTTAACCTTAAGGGGGGCGTTTTTCCCCCACACTACCCTACCGTTTGGAATAGAAACGTAAGCTACTCATCCAATTACCTTAAACAATCGGATAATGCATGGATATCTAAACGGCGACGTTCATTCATTTTAAAGTAAACAAATTAACATCAAACATTTCATATGTGCAACTGCACATATGAAATGTTTGATGTTAATTTGTTTACTTTAAAATGAATGTGCAATTGCACATATGAAATGTTTGATGTTAATTTGTTTACTTTAAAATGAATGTGCAATTGCACATATGAAATGTTTGATGTTAATTTGTTTACTTTAAAATAAATGAACGTCGCCGTTTAGATATCCATGCATTATCCGATTGTTTAAGGTAATTAGATGAGTAGCTTACGTTTCTATTCCAAACGGTTACATTTCTAATTTGCTTTATGCTTTTTTCCGCTTTGAATGGAAAGTATTACTAAGAGATGTTAAGTATTTCATTTAGGCTATATTTAGTTAACTCTGCAGTATTTTAGTTGAAAGGCGCCCTCTCCTGCTAGACTTTGGGAAATATCGGCCTTGTTGACAGCTCTCGACATGCTGTTACTCTTCCCACTTCTTTTTAATGTAGAAAGAGATAATTTAATAATTTATTTTAATATTTTAATATTCTTTTTATTTTTAATAGTTTTAATTTTTTTTATTAGCATTAAGCAATTAATATTCTACAAACAACAAATCAAGTATGCTATAGCTTTACCTTTAAAAATAAGAAAATCATGTGGTACCATTGAGGGAAAAATTCAGTAGCCAGCTTTTTTTTTTAAGGCTGAGGTACAGGCCAACAAGCTAATAAAATCAATGCGTAAATGCGTAAATCCAGGAAATAGTGGATCGACATAGCCTACAAGGCAGGTGTTATGGGTTTGCCTGCAGTTCCACCTGATTACCACCTGTAGGTACCTTCACCTCAGTTCTGACTGCAGTGTTCATTGTTCGCACTTGTTTCATGTTTCTGGATCTTCCCAGTAAACGTTTCAAGCCGTTTACTATTGTGCTGCTAGTAATTTGTATTTGTCAAATTCAAGTTCATATCAGAATTTATATTAGAATGTTGGTTCAGAATGTTCTGTTCATGGTTTCCACTTTAAGGTTTGCCACTTTTGGCATTTGTTATGAATCAGTAGGGCTACTAATTCAGCCGGGGGGCTCGAGCCCCTGCCCCTTATCGCCGGTGTAGTGCCGAATTCTGACCCCCGACAGATTATTACCCCCCTAGTATTGGTAGGTTTAGGGTTAGGTGTGGGGGAGGGGTTAGGATTAGGGGTGGAATTAGGATTAGGCAATCAGGTAGCGATTTCAACAAGGGAAGTATAATTTGGCAACACCGGCGCTATAGTGCCCTTTCGGTCCGGTCTATTCTGCAAGTGAACGTCGCTTTATTGTTCCATCCCAAAGAGGCACAAAATCACTTTCACTGATTTTTAAATTAGACTAAATGTTCCCTCCTAGTGGAATGACCTGCCCAACTCAATCCGAGCAGCTGAGTCCTTAGCCATCTTCAAGAAACGGCTGAAAACACATCTCTTCCATCTTTATTTGACCCTCTAACTCTAGCTCTCTCTATTCTAATTCTATTCATAAAAAACAAAACTAACACTAGCTTTTCTAATCTTTTTGTATTCTATCTATTTGTTTTCTTTTTATTTATTATACAATTGACATTATACAAAAGGCCTCTAACACTAGCTTGCTCTGTTCTTTTTCTATTCTGTTTTCTTTTTATTATATAATTAAAAAAACCTTGCTATATATACTGCGTTAAGCTAACTGAGACTTGTCTTTTGCTGATTTTGATTGCTTCCATTGTCCTCATTTGTAAATCACTTTGGATTAAAGCGTCTGCTAAAGGACTAAATGTAAATGTAAACTTAACATTTTCTTATATTGATATGGTTTATTTCTTACTCCTTAACAGTTCATCAGGCTCTTAATGATTTAATCTATGCCATCATTGGAATATCTGAAGGCCAGGTTTTTCCATCACTCATCATTAGAACCCATTGGCTCTCGATTCTGACTTGTACTTGCTCTTATGAAAAAGTACCATAGTTCTTAACTGTAGCATTTGTTATAATAAGGCTAGCCTATTAATCATTACCAGGCCAATAATGACTTTTTTATTAATCTATATTGCGTTTGTTATGAGAAACAACAACCTTTAGAAACAATAGCTACAACATGCCACAGTTGTAAAATCTATAGGGAAAAATCTATTCCCTTAACAGATTATCTATTATAAATTCTACAAGTTAGACAGAATTTACCACAATAAATAAGCCTACAGTAAAACGTGATAAATTATAATAAAGGTGGTCACGACCCCCC
>JAFVLL020038213.1:59764-76078 GCA_021397915.2 Tor tambroides | reverse complement strand
AAAATCAATAATTTTGACCCATACAATGCATTTTTGGCTATTGCTACAAATATACCCCAGCGACTTAAGACTGCTTTTGTGCTCCAGGGTCACATTTGTCTTCTGTGATCCCTCTTTGAGTGCGTCCTAAAAGCTGATGGGAGGGGGGGGGTCTTATCACTCAGCATACCCGGTTAAAAAAGTCACCGCTCACCACTGACGATTACTATTCAAAACTAGACCAAAAGTACCCCAATCACGTTTTTCCCCGGAGTTTTCCCCTCCGTCAATATTGCGTTAAGGGTGATTGCTTTAATTAAAAACGGATTTTAAAAAAACAACCCAGCTATTATTATTATTATTATTATTATTATTTAAATTATTGTTTTTGTCACAACTTAAATATTCAGATTTTTTAAGCTGGGCGTACATGGTGCAATTTTTACTGTCGTACGAGCTCGTAAGTGTCCCCCCCATCGTGAGAAATCGTGTGGAAATCGTTGATGCTCGTATGGTTGTGTAAGAGGAATTGTGTGAGCTGAGCACCTCACGAGCAATGTTGGGGAAAGCTACTTTTAAAAGTAATGCATTACAATGTTGCATTACTTCCTTAAATTAACTAATTACATGACTTAGTTACTTTTCATGCATTGCATTACCTTTTCTCATCTGGGCTGCTTGCTTGATTTTAATATAAAAAAGTTAGATTTTTGGAAAATGTAAAAGCTCGTTCACACCAAAAGTGAAATGAATATGCCTCAGGCTGAAGGAAATGCAAATTCAAAAGGCTCAAACAAAGCTGTGCTGCTATTCTGGATTGCATGAAGAATAGGATACAGGAGAAAGGTTTGTATCATGTTCTGAGTTTGTATTTCACTGCTTTTATTCATTTTGAGGAAAACTGAACCTGTTTTTGTGCAAGTGAGATGAGTAAATACAAAGGCTAGATCTGTGTGTATTATTATATCTCAGTGGCTACTAGGCACACCAAATAAAAATACAAATCTCTCTAGTTGGGTTTTTATTTATTTATTTTTTTATAAAGTAATGACTGCAAAGAGCGCTCCGTTTATAATCACTGAACAGCTGTCACTCATAGTTCATATGTCCTTCATGCAACCGTTCCTACTTTCTAATCTCCACACTATATCTCCTCCTTTTACTTTTCCCCTACTGCAAATTCAATTTTTGATCAATAAGCAATTCAGCATTAACATTGTCATTGTTCTTACTTATGGCGATCAAGCTGTACCTGTGTTAACTGGCGTGTTCAATGAGAGAAGTAACTTCTGTTTGCAGCACTGAATGTTCTGGATAAATGCAGTTAAAGTTGCTGTTCGATGCACTGAAATGGTGTTTGATGTTATCAGTTTTACAAACCGTTGCGGTCTGCGTGCATAAACACCACTTGACTTTATCTGTGGTCTGTTTTCAGTGTCTGCTTTTCTGTAAAACACTTGTTTTTTCACACGTTTTCGCTGTCAGACTAACACTATCCACTGTCTTGTTTTTACATTAGATGTGCCAAAGCAAAAGTAGCACACATGCATGGCACAAATGTGTTTAAATAGAAACTACGAGCTTTTTTCTAGCACTTCTGCGATTATTTATAACATACAACATTCTGTATGGTTGCAAAGAACATTTGGGGTCAGTGGGATTGCCAGCATTTTGAATTATGCATTTCAAACGTTTCAATTTTGTAACTCTGTTTGTCAAAGATTACATAAAAATAGCTGAATCGTAGTTATTTATGAACAAATGGTTGTTTGAATTGAGATCCTTCTTAAATGATCAGAATAAGGAAGTTATGTGTAGGGAAGTACAGCACCCTTTTCTTATTCGCTGTGTTTGTATTTGCATGATGCAACATTAGGATGCATGGAATATCTTCACTTAAACAACAGTAAATATACAAGAACATTTAGTCATTATTTCTTCAGTCCCTTACATTTATTGAGCAACTCTAAAAAAATAAATGTGACCCTGGACCACAAAACCAGTCTTAAGTGTCAGTTTTATGAAATTGAGGTTTATACATCATCTGAAAGATGAATAAATAATCTTTCCATTGATGTATGGTTTGTTAGGATAGGACAATATTTGGCTGAGATACAACTATTTGAAAATCTGGAATCTGAGGGTGCAAAAAAAATCAAAATATTGAGAAAATCTCCTTTAAAGTTGTTCAAATGAAGTTCTTAGCAATGCATATTACTAATCAAAAATGAAGTTTTGAGATATTTACTGTAAGAAATTAACAAAATATCTTCATGGAACATGATCTTAACTTAATATCCTAATGATTTTTGGCATAAAAGAAAAATGGATAATTTTGACCCATACAGTGTATTTTTGGCTATTGCTACAAATATACCTGTGCTACTTATGACTGCTTTTGTGCTCCAGGGTCACATATGTTAACAATAGGCATGCTAATAAGCAACTAGTCAATAGTGAAAATTGGTCCCTATACTAAAGTGTTACTGAAGTTTGCAATTCTTCACTTTCATCTGGAAAGTTTTTACATCAACTCTCTTGTGCTCCATGGTCACATATACATCTAAAAATACAAAGTTTTTTTGCTTGCAGTGCCCTCATCCTGATCTCTTATTACCTGATGTCTATTGTAAAAGAAGTATGCCAAGCTTGCATTCATACCGTCCATAATGCTCTTTTCTAACCATTTACTATTCAACGTCATTTTGCCCTTTCTGGCCTTTTTATCTTGTTCACCTGTGCCAGGTGTGGATTTTCTTTGAGAAGCGTACATTTCCCCCACAAAACAAAAATGCCTTGGTGATTTCAGTCATTTGTTTTTTTCCTGACTGAAGTAGGTAAAAGCTGTACTTCTATGCATGAATAGAAAAAAGCTGCCAAGTGAACAGACTAGTTTCTAATAAGAAGTTCAGTCTTGTCCTGAATGACAGGTTTGCGGTGTGGTCCTCACTTGTGTGTGTATCAAAGTCTACGAGGCCATGTTGATGCCAAACACCACTGGTCATCATGTGTCTTGTGTCCAGTCGTGTTGCTGCAGAGGTGCAGTAAATTCAAGCTCTGTTTGATGTTAAAACACTGTGCAGGTTAAAGCCAATATGGAACACCTTTACACTATCAACGAGAACTTTTTTATTCAGTTACCTCTTTTGAAGAGATTTTTAACAGAGTTGAGCCAAATACAGTTTTAGAGTTTTTACCAAAAATACATTTTAAAAACATGACATAATTAAAAAATAAATAAATAAAAATCTCAGAAATCAGAGAAAAAAGTCAAAATTGTGAAATTTAACTTCAAAATTCTGGGGGGAAAAAAGTAAGAATTTCCTTCACGATTAATCTTGATTAATCCCACCTAACATTAAAGTTTTTACGTATACTTTTATAGTGCAATAATTTCACATTCAGTCTTTAAATTAATGTAGAAACAGCATAAAGAGAGTATTTTTTAATATTTGCTTAATGGCATCTTTTTATGACTGAAGGCGAGTATCACTGATACCAATACTACTGATGTCTCTAGGAAATTATTCTTTTTCCTCCTAATATATAACCATAAATATCAATTATACTAACATTACATTATAATGGAGAGCTATCAATTTTAACATTTATTAGAATTTAAAAAATAACAACTTCTAATTTAAGTGAACTTAAAGCAATCTTCACACAAACCCATTATAATAAATGTCATATTTACCTGTGCCCTTCAGCAAGTAGAAAATATACAGAAATTGAATAAAGTTATCAAACACTAAATTCCAAATTAAATACAGATGAATCCTTAAAGCTACAAAAGTGATTGATTCACTCGTTTTTCTTTTGTTCTTTGATGAACAGACATCACAGCAGCTGGTTATTAGGTTATTTGGCTGCTATTACTTTAAGTAATAAAAATAATAAATGCAATCCTTGTCGAGACAATAAAAAGAGACAGAGGCAGCAGTTGTGAGTGGGGTGGCCAGCCCTAGCTCAACCCCTGCGTTAACTGCATTCAATATTTTTAACACCGTTAAACTGGAAAAATTAATCGCCTGCGTTTACACGCTTCCATTAAAAATACTTAAAGTTTGCTTTGTTTGTTTGTTTGTTTTTTCCAGTTATAAGTGCAATAAATTGCATATTTTTGTGGCATTTATTTGTTAACACAAACTGTAATGTATTTGTTTGTTGTTGTGGCTGTTTGGCTGATTCAGGCTGATCTGCAGACTTGTCATGGATGTTATTGCACTGACCGAAGGATTGCATGAGCACAGTCTGCTGGAGTGATGGCCTCTCATCAAAAATACTCTGCCTTATGCAACTTTATGCAATGGTGTATGTATTGTAGGGATGGTATACAGTGAGTTTTAGCGATGTTATTTTAATATATCTGCTCTGATGTAGAATAAGTGAGGACTGTGAATATCACAAATTGTTTTATAAACACAGTAAGTCATGTTTTCGTCTCATGAGTGTGACAGCTGGTAGGCCGCTGCTTTCAGAGATTTCTATTTACACCATGTTTTTGCAGCATTGAGCATTGTATTCAATCACGGGCATGGATGGATATGTGCGTTAAGTCTTAAGAGTGTAAATGCAAACTAACAGACCTTTATTACATTCGGTGTGTCGTCATATCCAGCCTATGATTAGTAGCATAATCAGATTTCCGCCTGCATTATTTTCAATGGAAGGTCACCAGTTTCAGTAAATTAAGCTTAGTTTGAACGTGACTGCTTTTTAATGCGATATATTGTTTATATTCTCTTCTTGCATTTCTTGAATATAAAGGTCAGTCTCTGAAGTATTGTGCATATATACACTAGGCATGTGATCTCTCCTTTAAATCATGAAATACGTGTCTGAAAATACAATGTAAGTGTATGGTGCCTAATTTTTAAAAAAATCTGTTGAGTTTTGAAAAGTCTTGTAGTGTATTTGTCTTAAATACCTTGAATTAAAAAAACATCTGTTGAATCATTACTTAACGACTTTTACTGACATAATGAATCTTTCTAACTCTAAATGATTGTGCCTTTGTCCCTAGCTCACCACATATGCATGTGAAATGTGTAATGAGCCTGTAAATCAAGCTGATTATGGCTTGTTATTGTCTTCCAGATATCCGCACTCATCAGTCCAGCCCCTAATGTTACAAAACAACCGCTTCACAGATATTGTCTTCTAATTAGTGACGAAGGCAGAAATTGAATTTGGTTCTGTGTCTGTAAAGATAGCTGACCATTCATTAAATAAAATGCACAGAAGAGCTCTTTCATTTTTTTTTTTTTGAAGAAAGGGAAGCATGCATTCAGCTGTTAAAGTGCTGTTCGACTTTTTTTTTTTTTTTTTTTTAATCGACTATGACTTTGATTCTGTTGATTCCAAAACATGGAATTAATTCCAAGAAAAACTGCCAACAAGGCCATAAGAGATATATAATCTTAAAGTCGGTTTGAAATGAAAATTCACGCTATCCTTTTAAGTAAATGCATTTTCTCAATCTCACTATGAACAATTCATTATATTTGTTTCTCTTTTTTTAAATGAGTAATGTTTAAGCAAAATGTCATGTTATGTTTTAAGTGCAACGCCCACATCTCAAAATCCAATCAACAACCAATGGATACACCCCGCCCTGCCTTTTTTTTTTCTTCCTTTTTTGATAATCTGTTGCATATCTCAATATGGAATGAAAGATCTGTCCTCACCCTTCAGCTTTAATGGATTAGTTCATCCAAAAATGAAAATTAGCTGAAAATTTACTCACCCTCTGGCCATCCAAGATGAGTTTGTTTCTTCATCAGATTTGGAGAAATGTGTCTCTGCATCAGTGTCTCAGCAATGGATGCTCTGCAGTGAATGGGTGCCGTCAGAATGAGAGTCCAAACAGCTGATAAAACATCACAATAATCCACACCACTCCAGTCCATCAGTTAACATCTGGAGAAGACAAAAGCTGAAACAAATCCAGCATTAAGACGTTTTTAACTTCAAACCGTCGCTTCAGGCTAAAATCCATAATAGAGTCCATAATCCATAATAACACTTCCTCCAGTGAAAAAAGTCCATCTCCTGTTGTCTCTCACATCAAAATCCAGCCACATAGTTGTTTAGAGTGGTTTTGTCTTGTAAACGCTGCTTGATCTGTGAAGATTTCTCTCCTGATTCAGACCAGAACACTTTTTCACTGGAGGAAGCGTTATTATGGATTATGGACTCGTATTTTAGTTAAAATGTCTTGATGGATTTGTTTCTTACAAACACACAGCTTTTGTTTTCTCAAGATGGTAACTGATGGACTGGAGTGGTGTGGATTATTGTGATGTTTTTATCAGCTGTTTGGACTCTCATTCTGACGGCACCCATTCACTGCAGAGGATCCATTGCTGAGACACTTATGCTACATTCCTCCAAATCTGATGAAGAAACAAACTCCTCTACAGCTTATATGTCCTGAGGGTGAGCACATTTTAGCTAATTTAAATTTTTGGCTGAACTATTCCTTTAAAGAAGAGAGGAGTTATTTTGCAGTCTTTTGTCTCAAGAGTTGGGCTGTTAGAAATGGCAAAGTACATCCTCCATCTCGCTCTCTCTCTCTCTGCATGTCTCTCTCTCTCTCTGTCTCTCTCTCTCTCTCTCTATGTTACTTAAAGCTGTGCTTATGAAAGTGTGTATGTGTGTAATATATATATATATATATATATATATATATATACACATATACACATACACATATACACATACATACATACATACATACATACATCTATCTATCTATCTATATCTATATCTCTCTCTCTTTTCAAATCCTCATGTCAGTGGAGTTTGTATTTGGCGAGGCCAGCCAAGTCTTTCTCTGAGCTGTGCCAGAGGTGGAAAGTTGAGGCACAGCACAAGCCCTCCATTATGTTCAGCCTATTTTCTCTCTCCCTCCCCATTTATGTGGAAACCATTTCCAATTTGTCTCGCTGCTCGCGTTGCCTGGCCTGTCACAGGAGGATCCTTTTATGATAGATGTGGTTGCCACGGCGACCCTGTTCTCCGGAGGGAGGGGCCAGACCTCAGTCATTCACCGTCGCTGTCTTAAGAAACTGTTGATAAAGGACTGTTCTGTTTTTTTCTCTGGGATCTTGAGAGGATGAAGGACCTTTCTCAAGTTTTCTGTTTGTTTACATGAGTGTTTGGCGTGCTTGACGCGTGGGAGTCCTGCTGTGTGGCGTCCAGATGTTGCCGGTGCACGTGTTTGAGAGCGTAGGGAAATGACATGATGCTTCACCGTCTCAATAGTCGTCTGCAGACGGTTCCTGATGGAGGAGGGATGCTCTAACAGTCTCTGCTTTCCTCTGGAATCGACTCCTTCACATATAATCAGCGGTGGCTTGTTTTTCTGGTGTGCTCTGTAGTTAACGGTTCGTCTCTGCTGTGACGGGTCTGTCTGGGCGTCTTCGTCCTTGGACGTGTTTCTTATGATCATGGGCTGTGTGTTCTCCTTACCGGAGGACCGGCTGGTCGCCATCGATAGGTGAGTGTTTGGAGAAGTAGTCCCTCTGGTTCTCAGTCCTGGTCCTGGATGATTTTGTATGTGTGAATATGATCTGAGAAAGAATGAGCAATGAAGCTAACATGGGAAATATTGTTTTGCAATGTTTGTGTGTCCGTTTGGTCTCCATACAGGCACAGTTTGTTCAAGTACACAATAAAAACCATAATTACTACATTTTTCAAAAGCAGCTTGGTTGAAAGAACTATTTTTTTTATTATAAAACAAGCTTTGATTGTATAACATAACATCATTGCTCTATAGATACAAATTTAGCCCGCATTGTATTTAATCGCTAAAAGTGCTGATGATTTTCTTTCAGCATTAATGATAGGCTAATAATCATTCTCTTGTTTAATGGAGAATAGTATCCTTAAAACGCTGGTGTTTCCCATTAAAAACTGAGTTCAGCAGCAGTTTTCACTCATTAAATCACACTATTCACATCCTTGTGCAATAGTTGGCTGTGAGCCCAGAGTTTTTACACAGTGAAAAGTCTCTCACGCTTTTTCTATTCACTGAACTCTCTTGAACTCTTGAACAATTGTGTTTTAAAGTCTGTGTGTGTGTGAGAGAGAGAGAGTTGATGTAAAGATGGATGTAAAAACTTTCCAGATGAAAGTGAAGAATTGCAAACTTCAGTAACACTTTAGTATAGGGACCAATTTTCACTATTGACTAGTTGTTTATTAGCATGCCTATTGTTAACATATGTGACCCTGGAGCACAAAAGCAGTCTTAAGTCGCTGGGGTATATTTGTAGCAATAGCCAAAAATACATTGTATGGGTCAAAATTATCCATTTTTCTTTTATGCCAAAAATCATTAGGATATTAAGTAAAGATCGTGTTCCATGAAGATATTTTGTAAATTTCTTACCATAAATATATCAACTTCATTTTTGATTAGTAATATGCATTGCTAAGAACTTCATTTGGACAACTTTAAAGGAGATATTCTCAATATTTTGATTTTTTTGCACCTTCAGATTCCAGATTTTCTAATAGTTGTATCTCAGCCAAATATTGTCTGTTCCTAACAAGCCATACATCAATGGAAAGATTATTTATTCAGCTTTCGGATAATGTATAAATCTCAATTTCGAAAAATTGACCCATATGACTGGTTTTGTGGTCCAGGGTCATATATTTGCTGTTTATAAGTGCACATATTAATGCATGACCATATTCTACATCCATAATCCTACCCAATACCTAAACTTAACAACTACCGCACTAACTATTAATAAGCAGCAAATTAGGAATTTATTGAGGGAAAAGTTGTAGTTAATGGTTTGGTAATAGTGAAAATTGTACCTTAAAGGGGTGGTTGATTGCAATTTCACTTTTTTAACGTTAGTTAGTGTGTAATGTTGCTGTTTGAGCATAAACAATATCTGCAAAGTGACGACGCTGAAAGTTAAATGCAAACGGAGATATCGTCTTTTAAAATTATGGCAGTTTAATGCCTACAAAAACGGCTCGTAGGGACTACAACGAGCTACTTCCTGGGTTTGTGATGTCAAAACCCTGATAAACCCCGCCCCCGGGAACACGCAGCAAAGGGGGCGGGGCCAGGCTGTGCTGCTTTAGAGAAGAGGAAGAGATGTTGCCATGCCTCACAACTAGGGGTGCAGGAAAACATGTATTCATGTATGAATCACGGTTCTGTCTTCTAACGATTCTAATGGATTCACAAGTTTCAAAATCAGTGACTACGTTTACATGGACATCAGTAATCTAATTATCTGCCTTATTCTGAATAAGACAATATTATGATTAAGTGTTCGCATGAGTTGCTTTTAGAATAATCCTTTCATGTTCCCGTTTTACATGGTATAGTACATCGATTAATGGCATGCGTCATTACGTCCACACACGACGTCATCCGACGTCCAACCCAGAATTTCACGCATAAACATACAGTTCATCTTCGTTATGGTGCCATATACAGTTTTGGGTGTTTCATTTTTAATTTTACAAAAGCTTCAAGTGCAGTTAATTATTTGTCATGCTATATGTGCAAACAGATGACGGCGTAGTTGAACCCATGCTCTTTTGTTTGCCGTCAAACGGTTGACCACTGCCATGTGTGTATCCTGTCGCAAAATGCAGCGGAAAGTCCTACACGACGATTAATATTAACAATACACTCAACTCACGATTCGATTCAGGATTTAACAAAAGGAGATTTAAGACAAATTATAAATGAAATGTCCTTTTATTATTGCTTGGACAAATTCCTGCACATTTCTTTGTGAAATTGAAATATAACACTATAATAATATATTAATATAGCACTTGCATATTATTGCTCTTTTGTTGATTTTGATTGCTTCTATTCTCCTCATTTGTAAGTCGCTTTGGAAAAAAGTGTCTGCTAAATAACGTAATAATGTAAATAATGTAAATGTAAATAACAAAACTAAATTGAAATTTTATAACAAACCCCAAATCAAATAAATAACACAAATAAAATAAATCTCTTCATATAAACAAAATAAGGCTTTTTCTGTGCTATAAAATTAGAGGCAACCACTGCATTTTAATCATGATCCAAACAAAGATGCTGCATACATGCAGCATGAGCAGTTTTTAATCTAAATTTAGATTGTATAATTTCGAAATTTGAAGCAAAAACAGAATGCTTTGACTTCAGTTTTGTGAAACTACTGTATACATAAAAAATATCTGCATGAAATGAAAGCTGAATGAGACGCAGATTCGCTCTCTGCCAGCAGGTGGCGCTTTAAGCGTTTTCTTGGTTTCTGCTGTAAACAAAGCAGCGCTGCACTTATGAACTTTAATATGCATTATACAGAGGCAAGATGAAAAGAAAAAATACCATCTAAACTTTTCTAAAGACAGTAAGTTCCTCTCAGACATACATTCATATAAACTCCTACCCCTAATTGAATCGCAATTTGTTTAGCATCTCAACCGATTTGAATCGTCACATATTTGAATAGATTTTCAACTGGCTCGCGGTTAATCGTTACATCCCTATTAAAGTGTGTATATGTCTGTACTGCAACTCGATAATGCGACTAAAATAGGAATACTCCACATGTCTTAATTTGATTTGTGTTTACTTCGATTATGACTTTAGCCGGATTAAGGAAATCTAAAATCTCTGTTTACATGGTAGATTCTTAATCAGAGTATTGTCTTAATCGTATTAAAATCGGAGGATTGTTGTCCATGTAAACGTAGTCAATGTTTTAAAGCAGCGGTTCTCAATCCTGTTCCTCGCGTCCCCTGCGCTCCATCTCTCTCTCTCTCTCTCTCTCTCTCTCTCTCTCTCGCTTGCATTTAAAGAGACATGCACAAAAACAGCGTGTTTCTGCTTTTCACTCAAAATAGGCATTTTCAAAATGATATAATAAATGATCTGTTGGGTATTTTGAGCTGAAACTTCATAGACACATTCTGGAGACACCTGAGACTTATATTAGATACTGCAAAAAGGTGCATAATAGGTCTCCTTAAGTCTCCTCCATTTAAACTCAGGAGTAAATGACAATAAATCCTACATGAATGTGCTTTTGGTTTCACTGGCAACAACATGAAGCCTTTAATCAGCTGCCTCGGGCCTGAGCTATTGAGAAGAGCTACAGATGCAGTGTTTTACACTGATTTCAGAAGTGCTTGAAACTTCAGGTTTTTTGTCAATATTTGTTTACATGATTGTTTATAATGCAGTTATTAGTAACCCTTTTTGATGTATGACCTCTGTTATTCTGTGTTTTGTAGGCCTCAAACAACCAGAGAAACCAGTTTTATTGACAAAATGAAGAAAACGGTAAGAGATTTTTACCCTCCTCTTCTCCAGTAGAAGCTGATATGTAAAAATGATCAAACGAAACTGGCCGTAAAACAAATCTTTTTTAGGCAGTCAAATGGTAAAATATTGTAACTGAATTGGCTGAATAAAAGAAAAATGTAACTGAAACAGACCGACCGTCTATGTGTTTAGTTTTTCAAAGTAAGCCAAAATTGTATTGTTTTTACAATTTAAGTCAATGAAGTATTAATTATGTTACAGTTTCGGTGGTTGAATGCAAGTTAACTGACTGAATCTTGTGGGTTAGTCATTTGTGTACATAGAGTAATGATTTTAATATTTCCCTCTAGGGCAAGAACATCGTGGTGTTTTACGGCTCACAGACGGGCACGGCTGAAGAGTTTTCCAACAGACTTGCAAAAGATGCTCATCGCTACGGCATGAAGGGAATGGCGGCGGATCCAGAGGAGTATGACTTGGTAATGCATGAGAGAGGCTGAAAACTCTTCATTCCTCTCGCATGTGTGTTTGTTTACACACGCTTGTATTTGCAGAGTGAGCTCTCCCGTCTGACTGAGATTGAGAACTCGATAGCGATCTTCTGCATGGCCACATATGGAGAGGGCGACCCGACCGATAACGCTCAGGACTTCTATGACTGGTTACAGGAGGCCGATGCCGACTTCAGTGGGATTAAATATACAGTGAGTTCCTCATCACAGCAATTACGTGATTATAGTAACGGTAAAATTCCCTGAAAATTTACTCACCCTCTGGCCATCCAAGATGTAGAGGGGTTTGTTTCTTCATCAGGTTTGTAGAAATGTGTCTCTGCATCAGTGTCTCAGCAATGGATCCTCTGCAGTGAATGGGTGCCGTCAGAATGAGAGTCCAAACAGCTGATAAAAACATCACAATAATCCACACCACTCCAGTCCATCAGTTAACATCTGGAGAAGACAAAAGCTGCATGTTTTTAACTTCAAACTGTTGCTTTCAGCAAAAAATTTGTCTATAATTCATAATTTTGCTTTCTTTTTCACTGCAGGAAGCGTTATTATAGATTATAGACTTGTATTTTAGCCAGAAGTGACGGTTTAAAGATAAACCTGTTAATGATGGATTTATTTCTTACACACACACAGCTTTTGTCTTCTCAAAACATTAACTGATGGACTGGAGTGGTGTGGATTATTGTGATGTTTTTATCAGCTGTTTGGACTCTCATTCTGACGGCACCCATTCACTGCAGAGCATCCATTGCTGGGACACTGATGCAGAGACATATTTCTCCAAATCTGATGAAGAAACAAACTCATCTACATCTTGTATGGCCTGAGGGTGAGTAAAAATTCATTTTTGGGTGAACTATTCCTTTAAGTGTGCGCTCAGGGACTTTTCATTTAAGCAGTTGTCAAAGCACTTTGTGAGGTTTTTAGACTTTACCAAATACTCCAGGAACAATGTGTTTCTAATACGTTAGGTGCTTTCCGGCGTACGCTTGAGCAAACAAGACCCATGACACAGTGCAGCAGAGCAGAAATGAATCTGGGGAATGCTGTGTCATGCTTCCACAAGCCAGAGTCTCAGACAGCTTTCTCAACGCATACCACACTGACATTGTGCAAAGTTCAGTGACTCAACAGAATCAGGGGTTTAAAGAACAGTGAGCTCACAGCTTTAGCAGAAGTGCTCACTACACATATGGCTGAGTGACTTCTGCGTAAGTGGATTTAATGGAATAGTGCACCCAGAATTAACATTCTTTCAGTATTTACTCACCTTCAGATCATTCCTAACACACATGCTGTCATTATGTTGAATACAAAACCTGGATTTTTGTTCATATAGCAACAGTGTTTGCTCTGTCAAGCTAAAAAAAAAAATGAAAAAGTAAATTTAACACCATAGTACTGAAATGATAGTTCACAAATCATGAATTTAAATACATCTTAAATGTATCTTTAGTTAAAAATAACTAAAATATAAATATTTATTTCTGATAGTCAGGAAATGTATTATTTTAGTATAATTGAGATTTATTATAGTTTTTATTAATATTTTGAATTAGTTTTTATTTTTATAATTTGCATTCTTTTCTTTTAATGTTAGTTAAAATTGTAGTAATTTTGTTGTGTTTCGTCATTTGTCATGTTGTTTATTTATTTTATGTGTAGTTTTTATTCATTTACTGCTTCAGTTTTGGTTATTTTAGCACATCAAATTAAACTAAATACAAATGAGAATGTTTTCTTGGCTAAAAATTTATATATATATATATATATATATATAATTTAATATATTTAATAATAATAATAATAATAATAATAATTATTATTATTATTATTATTATTTTAATTTATTTTTTATTTTTTAAGTATTATGATTTATGATTATATTATAATATATTTATTTCAGTTAACATTTATGTCTGGTTTCAATTAAAAAAGTCTTGGACAACATTTACACTTGTATTTATTTAGTGCTGACCTCTTGTGATCTTAATAACAGGTGAATATAAGAAATATAAGGTATAGATATAGAACAATCCATATTTATCTATTTGTATATGTAATTTCTAAAACTTATTTTTAAGGTGTTTGCGCTGGGAAATAAGACGTACGAGCACTATAACGCCATGGGGAAGTATGTGGACAAGAGGCTGTCTGAGCTGGGAGCGCAGCGGATCTTTGATCTGGGAATGGGAGACGATGACGGAAAGTGAGTGACCCTGATTATACTGTGTCTGACCACCATCTAGTTTCTGCTGGTGCTGTGCTCACATTTTTGAAGTATTTTTATGTTTCGCAAATTGAAAATGCTCTGATAATGTTTTACTTCACCACATTTCAAAGCCAAATGTCTTCCTTCTCTTCCCTCTACATTTTATGCCAAACATGACATTTCTTGTTGTTTTGAAGTTGAGAAGTATTTTGAAATTCAAGGGAGAAACCAAACATTCAAACTAGAAAGTAGGACTAGGAGATAGAGCTTAAAATATTTTCACAACATTTATTTTTCAACAAAATTTGATATTGACATTTACATGTATCACAACACTTCTTTACATTTAATGGGGAAGGAAATACGTTCCATGTGTCTGTAAGCTCCACAGAATCAGATACCTTTTAATTTAATAAATTTCCATAAATTATTTTTTTTCTTTTTTTCCTGGATTCTGTTTTATGATTTAATACAAATTTATAATCAAACATTGTGTCTAATAAACTGAATTAATAAATATTAATCAATAAAGATTAATCAGTCTTTTAAGATGTAATGAAATAAAAACGTAATTTATAATAAAACGTTGCCCTTTTTATTTATTCGTTTTTTTGTCAGATAAGATGCTGCACAGCAGAACTGTATAAATTAAAATGTGGATAAATTCTTGGTTTTCCTTACTACTATTATTATTATTATTATTGTTGTTATTATTATTATCATTATTATTTTGAAAAGTACATTTAGTATATTATATATTTGTCATAGTTTCTTCAAGTTACACTAAACTTTTATTTTGACGGGTTGGACATAGGGCTGGGCGATAATTCGATAACGATAATTATCGAGATATAATTTTCCTTGATAAAACGATATGAAGAGTTTGATAAATGTTTGATATAAAGTTAGCGGCAAAAGCGAAACGAAACAGCGCAACTTATTAGAAACGTGGCACACGGACGGTTTATCCGCACGACTCACAGTAGCGCGGCGCGAGTGTACTGAAGCGGATGCGTTTACTCTCTGATAAGACTCAGTCCCGCGAGCATTTGATTAGTGTAGTGATTAGTATTTAAACTAGATTAAAGCAATATGAAACAGCACTGGCAAACAACAGAAACACTGTGCGCAAAGATAACCGAAGCCTTTTCAGTCTACAAATCGCCATCATTTACCATGGGTTTTCTGGAGTAACACTAACTGTACCATGGTATTGTGGCAGAAATGTGGGTATTTGTATCGAATTTCATTATATTATTAATGTAGACATGCATTAAATATTTTAAGCTAAAGGAGTAATATAATTGCAGTATTTTTTTATATTTGTGATTAAGCTATAGCATGTGTGCATTTATATCAAATATTTTTAGACTAACTACTGTATTTCATACAAATACCTCAAAACCATATAACGTTAGTTATATTTTTACCATGGTATTGAGGCGTGCTATAGCCTATGTGTGGTTTTAACTGTTTCATGATTTAAATGTGTGCGATATGGAAGACCAGTGATTAATTAAACAAAAACAAAAAAAACTCAGTCAGAATAATTTAATTTCACCATCTAAAAATGAGGTTGCTACAATTTTTACAGATGTTACTGATTTTGATAATGAACAAAAATTTGCATCTGCATCCCAACTCAAGCTACTACTACTATCAAATGTCATTTCTAAGAGACAAAAAAGTAATATTATTATAATTATTATTATTAATATTATCAGGCAACACAAACCTGTTTCTTGATTTGAAACAATATCACTCATTAGAACATGCAGAAACTAAGAAATACATTTTTTTTCTATTAAGATATTTATTTTAAGGAAAATGAATGGTCTGGTTTCTACAGCTTTCACTTTGGAGCAAAACTCTGGCTTTAAACTTGAAATAAATAAAGACTTGACATTTATCGTGATAATTATCAATATCGACTGATATTAAAAAATTATCGTGATACTTTTTTGGGCCATATCGCCCAGCCCTAGTTGGACATGAAGACTTATTAACCACATGCACTGACTGGCTGATGTTATGATTATTTCTGCTGAGTGACCGACTGTTAGATTCATCCATATAGAGTAAAAATGTCCAGAGCTTATCAGCGTTATCAACATAAATCTCGATATGTAGTTTTGTCACACAGCCGTACTATAAAGATAAGCCTGTTGAGTTTTTCACATGATCTCATCTCATTTATAATGCATTCACAAGGTTAAGGACGAATGTGTGACTGTGTGACTGTGTGTATGTGTGTGTCTCTATCTGTCTGTGTGTGTGGGTGTCTCTGTGTGTCTGTGTCTGTCTGT
>JAFVLL020038213.1:44764-54764 GCA_021397915.2 Tor tambroides | reverse complement strand
TATTCATGATGCTGCTCTGCTGAACTCCGTTACACACGCTCTCTGTGCTGTTATAGGATAACGTTATATTTATTGGTTGCCCTTAGTAGTCTAACAATGCTCATCAATGTCTAAATAATAACAATATTACTATTTATAACTGTATTGGGTTACACTTTATTTTAAGGTGCCCTTGATATTACAGTGTAATTATACATTTAAGTACTGAGTATTATTAATAAACTACATGTACTTACTTTATGGTTAGGGTTAGGATTAGGGTTTGGTTTAGGGTTACTTGCATGTAATTATGCATAATTTATTGTTATTGTAGTAGTATGTGTAACATGGACACCTTAAAGTGTTATCCACTTTATTTTTGTGTCCTTGTTACAGTGCAATTATACAAGTACAGAAAAATAATTAAAGGGGACCTGTTATACAAAAATCACATTTATAAGGTGTTTGAACACAGTTGTGTGGCTGCAGTGTGTGAAAACAACCAGCCTATAATGGTAAAAATCCACACACACATTTATTTATAATCTAATAAAATCATAAACAGTCTCTCAGGACGAGCTGTTTCAGATTCTCCCTCTCTGCACGTCACTGAGGGGAACAAGTCCCGCCCATTAGTGACGCTGCTCATAAGCAGAGACACAGCCCTGAGTGAGAAGCTGCGTCCGCCTCCGCCATTAACGTTACTGATCACTGTAGCTGCTGGAGATTTACAATGTCAGCGCCAAAGAGGCTTTTCAAGTGTTGTGTTTTGGGATGCACTAACGAACATAGGAGTCTCCATAGACTCCCTCTATCTGAGCCATTGTGGACAGACACTGTGGTTAAGTTTCATTTTCTGAGGAAATATCCCGGAAAAAAATCGGTAAAGTCCTCTAATACGTGTAGTGATCAATACCAATGCTTCGTGCGCGAACGTCAGCTCCAGACAAAGTAAGTGTCACGCGTTTGTTTTCCAAAGTGCCTTTCTGAAAGAGCTTCTTGACACTCTGTAAGGCTAATGATGCTAAAGCTACCATTGTCTCTGTGTGTTTTCTGGTGCTGTTCCTCTATGAATGATCGTGAATAGGAATGTGGCAGTTAAAAGTTGCATCTGAAAGCAATGTGAGGCGATCGCTTGGAGTTTGTTGAGCTTCATAATCACGAGGACTTATAAAGTTTGTGATAGCATGAGACCAGCTGTGTTGTTATTTTTGTATGGTGCTGTGCTCCTGTCTGTGTAATTCATAAACACACACAAGTGATGAAGGTATATCAGATGACTGACTTTGAATCCGAGTAGTTTTCTGTAAAGATAACAGGCTTGTACTAATAGGGGAATGTTTATTTGCAAAGGCTAGCTGTTACGGGGCAGATGAGACATGAGACGTGCGGATCCATTTGCGAGCTTTATTATGAAAAACAGTCAATAAACAGGCAGGGTCAAACAATGGCAAACAGGTATGGTAAGGGCAAGACACAGAGTAGTCCTAAGGCAAGCGTGGGTCGACGATCGGCGAACAATATCCAAAAGGGGCAAGGCAAAGAGAGATAATCCAGGTACACAGCAATAATCCAAACGAGGTGCAAACACAGTCCGAACGGCAAGGCAAAGGGAAAATCCAGGAAACACGGGCAAGTATCAAACACGAGAAAACTAACAAGGGAAGGCAAGACTATGATTACTGAAAGGGCTCCGTAATGTAGCTATCGCTAGGATAAACGCTATACAATACTCAGCGATAAGACTGAGGAAGTCCATGGCTTAAGTAAGCCGTGTGATTGGGTGAGATAGTCCTCAGGTGTGAGCGTGATTAGTGAAATCAGCTGTGTGTCGTCAGTGCAAATGGATGATGGGAAACGCAGTCCAATGTCATGTGCCAGTAGTGTAGTGTAGTGTATGAGACAATGTGGTGAGCAAGTGACCTCTGGTGGCGAGTAAACAGAAGTGCATGGCCAGGATTCGTAACACTGGCACTGCTAATGCCAGAGCTCCAGCTCTTGAAGCTCCGCCCTCTTCTCCGGGAGCAACAGCTCATTTGCATTTAAAGGTGCACTGTGTAATATTTAGGATGATCTATAGACAGAAATGCAATATAATATACACAACTACGTCTTCAGAGGAGTATAAAGACCTTACTTAATGAACATTATGTTTTTATTACCTTAGATTGAGCAATTTATATCTACATACACCGCGGGTCTCCTTACATGGAAGTCGCCATCATGTTTCTACAGTAGCCCTTAACGGACAAACTGCTCTACAGAGCGTGTTTCGTCACTATGTTGTTCTTGCGAAAAAACACTGACACAAGGATGAACAAGTAACAGTAATATTCGCAATGACATCGGTTTATTGAATAATTAAGTAAATATAATTCCTTAATTTACCTTTGCAAAGAAACCTCACTGCTCTCTGCGGTCTCAGACGACGGCATCTTAGCTCTGTATCAGCCACCGTAGCTTCTCTAAAGGGAGGGGTGAGCTGGGGACTGAGCCTTTGGATGCAATTCGCAACCTCAACCGCTAGATGCCGCTAAAATCTACACACTGCACCTTTAAAGCAACACACTCAATATCAGAGCGTTTGGGCTCATACCCTAAAAGTGTCAATTTTAACAAGCTATAAAAAATTATCTGTCGGGTATTTTGAGCTAAAACTTCACATACACACTCTGGGGACATCAGAGACTTATTTTACATCTTGTAAAAAGAGCATAATAGGTCCCCTTTAACTACATGTACCTACTGTATGGTTAGGTTAGGATAAGGGATTGATTTAGGGTTAGTTGCATGTAATTATGCATAATTTATTGCTATTACTATAAAATAAAGTGTTACCCTGTTTTGCACTTAAAAATGTTAAACAGCCAAATGTAATATCCAGTGATGCAAACTGTTTTTGGTTTTGTTTTTTCTCCATTTTGCATTGAAAATATAGTCTATATTTTATGTAATTCAAAACTGAATGCATATTTTGAAATGACAATATTACTTCAACTATTTAAATTAAGTTTTAGTTCTACTTGTTTTAATCTTTAAGACCATTACCACCTAAAACAGGGTCCCAAAATGATCTTTAGGTATGTTTCATGAGGTACACATGCTTCAGTGCAGGACTGCAGCTTTTCCATATAATTTCACTCTTCTCTGCAAGTTCCAGCACTACCTTTTATATCAGGTGTAGGAGGGAAACATTGTAAATGGAAATTAGCTGATAACAACTAACCTTACAAATAAAATTGCCTTAATGTGTAGGCATCTACAGGAATAAATGCTTGATTCCATAATTTAAAAAAAAAAAAAGTAAAAAAAACCAAAAATTCATTTTTATTCAATTACTTCAGTTCAAAATTTGGAATCAAACTTTCTTGCACAGTTGTGTTTAGGCTTCTGCACAATGGAAATGACCCTGTAGCGCCATCTAGCATCCCACTTACATTTAAAGGGACAGTTCACCCCAAAATGAAGATTCTGTCATCATTTACTCACTATCATCACTGCCGCGTTAAGCCTTTGCGGGGCCCTGGGCAGCTTTGGGGGCCCCCCTAAACCCCCTCCACCCCCCCACCCCCCCCAATTACACGCCAATCAAAATCAAGAATGCAATCAAATACTGTATAAAAACGCGCACTATATACTCGTGAAATAAAAACAAACTCAATGAGCACGTCATAATCCCATAGGAGCCAAAAAAAATATGCACATAAATTAAACAATATTACCCAGTAATAAACTTACAAATCAGTAACAGCCCAGCAGATAAAATTAAATATCACTCACCACTAAGGGCTTCTTTCTGCTCGTTTTATAATGCGCTAGAAGTAGACATTTTTAAAAATGTAGCCTACAATTTTGTTTAACATTTAATAGTGAAATAGCCAATAGTGAAAAACAGCTTCCCTCAGGTATTTGTACATTTGTATTTATTAAGCACTGATAAACACAACAGCAGTTGACCGTAGTGCTGTACAAATAAAATAAAACCCAGTAAAAAGAATAACATCAGTAAACTCAAAAGATAATTTTACATACAAAGTTTAAAAAGCCAAGATAAGAAAATAAGATTTCAATTTAGTTTTAAACTCATAGACGGAATTTGAAGCTTTCACAGATAAAGGAAAAATTATTCCATAGCCTCGGTGCAACTATTGCAAATAGTAAAAAGGTAGCCTTGATATATGTTTCTTGCTGGATGTTGTGCTTATGATCAATAATCACGTCTTTGCATTTGACCAAACTGATTTGCAGAAATCAAAACTCGCTGTGAAGCGGGAGCGATAGGCGGCAGAGGATTCCGCTTGGTCTTAAAGCCTTCCTGGAGCGGCTACGTTTGCAATTCAAACAATGATTTGGAAAAAGAATGATTTATTTGTTATTTGTATGGTCTAGGTGGTCATACGGCGTATGCCTGATTCCGTATTATACGGAACAGTTGGCAACCCTGTATAAAATGCAAAAGAGAAAAATGCAAAAGGGGGGGGGGGGGGGGGTTCGGGGCCCTGGGCTGCAGCCCATGTTGCTCATTAGGATAATGTGGCCCTGACTATCATGTTGTTTCAAACCTGTAAGTGCAAACTACATTTTTTTTCTTTATTAGTTTCAAGTGACTGTATTTTGAAGAATGTTGGTAATCAAACACTTTCTGTTCCCCAGAACTTCCATTTTTTTGATTGAACTGTCCCTTTAACATCTAAAACATTTTAGAGTGTGTAACCATGAATAGTTAAGTTGACATTACTGTATGTTTTAATAACATTATGCGTCAGTTGCCAAGAATTTATAATACGTGAGGATCAATGTGGATATAAATGGACCTGAATCATTGCAATGTGCAATATAAGACGATCAAAGAGCCTTAATGAATGCATTATAAAAATAAATACGGCAACACTTTATTGGAAGAACCAGTTCTCACTGTTAACTAGTTGCTTATTAGCATGCATATTACTAGTATATTGGCTGTTTATTAATACTTATAAAGCACATAATAATGCCTTATTCTGCATGAACAAAATTTAGATCCCTTAATCTGAACCCATATACCTAAACTTAACAACTACCTTACTAACTATTAATAAGCAGCTAATTAGGATTTTATTGAGGCATAGTTAATAGTGAGAAATGGCCCTCAAAATAAAGTGTGACCAAAAATATAAATAAGTAAATATGCAAATACAGTAGTTGTCCATTTAAATGGACCTTTGGTATCGTTATTGATTTTTGAAGAGATGGATAACCAGGATGACCATTCACTTGATAACCGGTGTGAACTCTAGTGACTGCATTCAAAACGTTGAGTACAAAATAATATATTTTTATACATCAGTTTTAACATGCATGCTTATGGCTGATGTTGGAATGTGTGTGTGTGTGTAGGTATGAGTCAGGGGACCATGTGGCTGTGTATCCCATCAATGACAGCGTCATAGTCAACAGGATCGGTGACCTCCTCGGTGTGGACCTCGACACGGTCATCTCGCTCAACAACCTCGACGGTATGACATGAGCGGCTCGTTCATATCTGTCCAGCTGTCAGGATTACTGAAGCTGCGCAGCTGAAATATGTGTTTCCTTCCAGAGGAGTCCAATAAGAAGCATCCGTTCCCCTGTCCCACCACGTACCGCACCGCTCTGACGCACTATCTGGACGTCACCCATCCTCCGCGCACAAACGTGCTTTATGAGCTGGCGCAGTACGCCACCGAGCCCAAAGATCAGGAGAACATGAGGAAGATGGCCTCCTCCTCGCCTGAGGGCAAAGTAAGATCACTGCCACGCTGCAGAAATCAAGACATTTATTAATACAAACTGCACACGGTGATTTAGGAACACATACCCCTGGTTTCACAGACAAGGCTTAAGACTAATCCTAGACTAAAATGTAAATCTGAGCTGTTTCAACTGAAAGACACTTGCACTGACTGATCTTAAAACATGTCAGTGCCTTTGTTTTGTCTTGAGATGCACACCAGTAATGATTTTTTCTAAGGCATGTTTATAAAAATTACTTCAATTAGGACATTAAACTGTGGCTTAATCCTGGCTTAGTCTAAGATCTGTCTATGAAACTGGGCCATTGTGATATAGTGACTATAGCAGAGAGTAGATTATTTTTATTAGTAGTGTTAGTGGTAGTATTAATGTGTGTGTGATATTGTTATTTGGGACTAGTGTTGTCACAGCATTGGAACTACTAACATTGCTTTGAAAATGATTTATTTTTGATACCATGAGGGAAAACCGCCACAATATTAAGAGCATAAAATGTTAGATTTTTTTTATTAAAAGACAAATATAACAAGGCTAGAACATGACAGCGAGGTATATTTTACATTAATAAACTCCTTGAGGAGGCAGAACACTGGATGCGGCACAACGTAACATGACCTGACAAATAACCGTCAATAAACTGATTTGGTGCTGATTTGGTGCTCTTAAAATATGATTTTTAAAACAAAGAAACAAAACATTATGAGGAACCCCAGGTTTGTTGTGCTTGTTTTAGGGCTGCACAGTTTGGGCAAACATTTTATATATCAATATAACTAATAATAATTATGATGATTATTGCTTAGAAATATTAAACAAAATAAGAAATATTACTATTGTAATAACACTATTTAAATAAAATATTTACATAATAATAAAAACATTATAATAAATTAATTGTAGTAATTAATAACAACAATCATTTATATAACACTGTACAGTACAAGCTACTATAAATATAAAATCATTAGAAAAGTCTGAGGTGTTGTTATATGATCTGTTATTATGAATAATAGATTTGAATAATATCAATATATTAATTGTGACAGATTTTTTTTGTTTTGTTTTTTAATATGAAATATGAGCATCTTATGTATCCACTGAAGAAAAAAACAACTCCGGTACACTGAAGAAAAACTTATGGATTTGCACATGTTTACTTCAAATGTCTTTGAGAGAAGTGTTGTTTTTCCTATTTTTACCCAAAATAGGGTGATGTGAGCATTATGGAGCGCTAATTATTGCACTTAATTTGATATTATGTTTATTATTCCCCTGTTCGTAATAGATTATATTTTAATCAGTAAATGCTCTCTGGCATGAAAGGCAAATCTATTTTGACATATTATAGAAGTCATAATTTGTGGATTAAAATTGTAGTTTCTTTTTTTTAAGGATATTTGGTGTTTAAAATGGAAGCCAAAGCATCACTATCACAAAAGTTTTCATCTTTCAATGCAACTTAATTCCGTGTGAATATTGTATAGTGTTAAATGTTTTATCAACTGATGTTTTATGAAAGATTTGCCTAGTCGTGGGACCATAGGAGCGTGTGAGGGTGTGAGTTTGACTGTGCTTCTGCTGCCGTGTGATATGTGATATCTGACAGTATGTCTGACGTGGTCTTTCTCATCTCTCAGGCGTTGTACCAGAGCTGGGTGCTGGACTCGTGTAGGAATATTTTGGCTATTCTGGAGGATTTGCCGTCTCTGCGGCCGCCCATCGATCACCTCTGTGAGCTCCTGCCTCGACTGCAGGCCCGCTACTACTCCATCGCATCCTCCTCGAAGGTCAGAGACAGTTTACTTTAATCTTCAAGATGGAATGTGTTTGTTTTCTACAAATGATAATAGTTCTCTAGCTATCTTCAGTGATGATTCCACCATACTAGGGGTGCAACAAACGATTATTTTGATAATCGACTTAATCTGCCGATTATTGGAACAATTAATCGACTGGTAGGGATGTTATCTTAAAAATGAAAAAGATGTTTAACTGTATTATATGTCTAATGTTTGACAAAATATTCAATAAAAATACCTTGGAAGAAAATACAGCTAACTAGCACAATAAAACACAATAAAAAAATGATAATAAAAAACATGATTTTTGGAAAAAAAACAAAAAAAAACGGAGTTATCTGTTTTTGGAAATAAACTCTTCATTTACATACTCATCCAAACGCCGCTCAGCAGCTTCAGGTTCGGCTGCGTTTGCTCTGAAGCGCTGTGTCTTCTCTTGAATTACATCCGGGAGGGATGGATAACAGTCTTGCGCTTCAGCGTCACACTGGTCAAACCGCGTTATTGCAGGCTCTTACATTAGATCATATGAGATCAAATGACTACTTGACAACTAAACTATTTGTCGACAATTTTTTATTGTCGACGTTGTTGATAATGTTGACTAATCATTTCAGCCCTACACCGTACAGAGAGTGTAAATAACTTCTGTTAGACGTCCCGTCTCTGATGCATTTATAAATGGAAAAAAAAGTTGAAATTACTTTTCTGCATGGATGAATCTGTTGTGTATTGAAGTGTTTTCTGCCTGTGACAGGTTCATCCCAACAGCATCCACATCTGTGCTGTAGTGGTGGAGTACGAGACCAAGACGGGCCGCGTCAACAAAGGAGTCGCCACTAACTGGCTGAAGAACAAGATTCCAACCGACAACGGACACAAGGCCACGGTGCCCATGTACATCCGCAAGTCTCAGTTCCGCCTGCCCTTCAAGTCCTCAAACCCGGTGATCATGATCGGCCCGGGCACTGGCATCGCCCCCTTCATGGGCTTCATTCAGGAGCGCGGCTGGCTCAAAGAACAAGGTAGGAAAACGCTGCTAAGTGCTTCCTCGGTTTCAACGTTTGTGAGTATTTCTTCAGTATCACAGTCAGAGCAGGCAAAAGGAGGCTGAGCCATCTCGTAAATGTATTCAAAATAAATCGAAAGTGATTGCTTTGGACTTTTGTTCTGATCCTTTTACTTCCTATGTGCTCAAATCAGGTGCGTATAATATAAAGCATATAACTGATATTTTTCTCTCATACACTGTAGCCCAGGGGAGATTTTATCACTGCATGAATGTGAGTGGAGACATAACAGGATAAAAGCTCATTATTATTATTATTCTGACCAATCACAATTGATTTTTCAAATAATTCAATATACATTTTAAAATGCAAAAGTGAGGCAAAATGAAAAATGCGTCATTAGGGGTGCTTGTTTTTGAAAATAATGTTGTTACGATGGCAATATTTTAAATGTGCGATTTATACATTTTATAATGATAGCCTAATATAAGAAAAACATTCTGTGGATTACTGAAGACAGGTAAAGAGTCAGTAATAAAACAATAACAAAGAAACTTATTGCATGCAACAGGACAAATATAATAGAACAAATATACAAATGAAATAAAAAGTTCTTCAGGCAGGTTTGTCTGCGGAAATGTAAATACTCGCTAAGACAGGCATTTTGCCACAACTTTGGTATATTTCACTGTTAAAGGAATAGTTCACCCAAAAATGAGAATTTCCTGAATATGTGCTCACCCTCAGGCCATCGGAGATGTATATGAGTTTGTTTCTTCATCAGATTTGGAGAAATGTGTCTCTGCATCAGTGTCTCATCAATGGATGCTGTGCAGTGAATGAGTGCCGTCAGAATGAGAGTCCAAACAGCTGATAAAAACATCACAATAATCCACACCACTCCAGTCCATCAGTTAACATCTGGAGAGAGAAACAAATCCATCAAGACATTTTTAACTAAAATACGAGTCCATAATCCACAATAATGCTTCCTCCAGTGAAAAAGTGTTCTGGTCTGAATCAGGAGAGAAATCTTCACAGATCAAGCAGCGTTTACAAGCCAAAACCGCTCTAAACAAATATGTGGCTGGATTTTGATGTGAGAGACGACAGCAGATGGACTTTTTCACTGGAGGAAGCGTCATTATGGACTATGGACTTGTATTTTAGCAGTTTGGATTCTCATTCTGACGGCACCCATTCACTACAGAGGATCCATTGGTGAAACAGTAATGGAATGCTACATTTCTCCAAACCTGATGAAGAAACAAACTCATCTACATCTCGGATGGCCTGAGAGTGAATTAAATTTTTTGACTAATTTTCATTTATCTGTAAACTATTCCTTTAACCTCTTAACTGTCACCCGTCCCCTCTGTGGGACGCCTAAGTTTACTTCACTATATTACAATAAATCCTGATCTAATCATGACAAACTAT
>JAFVLL020038213.1:0-35790 GCA_021397915.2 Tor tambroides | reverse complement strand
ATTTTTGAAACAACACTCAAAATAGAAACTGGTCTATAATTACCAGGATCCAGTCTATTTCCCTTCTTATATAGTGGAATTACTTTAGCCATCTTGGATCATTTTTGCCCTTACCTAAGCCACATACCTTCTATGTAGATATCAGAGAACAATTTAAAATATTGTATCAATGCATTCTATGGCACCTTTAAAATATGTTTATTTAATTCAGACTTTTTTCTGCAAAGCATTTCTGTGTGTCACCAATGGGGAAAAAAAGACTGTTTGTAAATCAAAAAACATTAATTAAAAGTGCACATAATATATTTGTCTTACACTGTTACAAAGTAGTTCTCGGTAGAGTAGAGAAGATCATGAAGACATTACAGATGTGTGTTTTATTTTAATCTGATTGACTGGTTTCTAAATATACTTAACATACATGAACATACAGTGTGATTTTAATCCTTTTATAAAGATCAATGATTTAATCTAATACTTTTATTTCTACAATAATCTAACATCAACAGAGGTAGTAGAGATGTAACAGTATGAAAATTTCTTGTCACGAATATAGTGACCTAAATTTCAGATTTTTTTAAAGATTTCTAGAGTTCCGATTTTTTTTATTTATTCATTTTTTATAAGTGTGACCTGCCGATAACGATTTTTGCCGATTCCGATTTTCTTTCCAAAAACTATAATTGACAGCATATACAAACAAAAATCTATACTTTTTATTAATGCAAAAAAAAAAATTACATACTAAAAAAATGATTAAACATTACAGTTCCCCCAATCTGGACAAAGTAACAGATTTTCTCTCACTTAAACAACTCTCAAAATAAAGTGCTCTCTGATTAGAAAAGAGGTAGAAATAACAATTAACTGAAAAGGAGTTGCTGTATATAACAAAACATCTGTCATTTCCCACTGTTTCTTAAATTGTTGTTTTTTCACTAATGTGTCATCTTTCATAAAATTCTTACATTGTTTCAATTAATTCAGTTAGAATAATAAGTAAAAACTGTAGAGCTGTTACCATTCAAATGAAATCAGTATCAACAAACTGCATCTCTCCACTGTTTGATGAAGCTGCGGTGCCATAAATGCATTTACACTGCAAAATTTTGAATGCATAAAGAATTTTATAAGATTAATGTTTAAAAAAAAAAAAATTAAAGAGATGTTGGGAAAATGCAATGATAGTTTTAAATATGAAACCAAACCAGTAGGTGACGGCAAATGACTGTTTGAATGAGTGAGTCATTTAGTCCTTCATTCAACAGATTCATTCAAACGGCTGACGAAAATCGGCTAATTCCGGTCCCTGGCCGGTTGATCGGTGCATGTCTACTTAGCCCTCTTTTAAAACCTCCCAGCTTTTCTGCCATGTTTTCACACAAAACAAAACTACTCTGCGTTCTGTGCGCATAGGAGACTGTTATTTAAACTTTGCTTCATGCTGAATAGTATTTATTTATTCTGAAGCCTGGAATACTCTACACGACTTTTAAAATCTGAACAGATTTTTAAAACACTAGGCATCATACACTTACCGACTTTGAAAATAGTCACAAAGGAAAACTGGCCATCATACTCTACACGACCGAGGATCATACGCTACCAGACTTTAAAGTCGTTCCGATCACAACAAACTCACGCAGAAACTTGTGCCTTGTTGCTAGGAGATCATGACAAATGAAAACAATATGTGTTCTAAAATCGGCTGAAAATATCAAACATGTTTGATATCCTCCGACTGGATAGAATCAAAGTCTGAAGCTAAAAAAAGGGAGTCTGTGACCATCATACACTACGTGGTTTTCTGTGGAATCTGTCAGCTGTGATCTGCAGACTGGCTCTGACATTCCTCAACTAGCCTCAACTTGTTCAGACTGGAAAATCTGGGAAAATCAGGGCAAAAATCATGTAGTGTATTCCAGGCTTGAGTTGTTCAAATTGCGGTAATTGAATACGGTTTGAATGATAATGAAAATATGAAACGGTAATACTAACCATGGGGAATTTTAGCATGATTTATCATCAAACCAGTAATCATTCGTTCCCTAGTCAGTAAGTGAATATTGCCTATTGCATAGCCATTTTACATTTAAATGCAACATCAGAGAACGACAGAGATCTTTAAAAAAAAGCCCGTTCACTGTCACTTGCTGTGAGCTGAGATTGAGGGAATGGTGAACATGGGGAAAACTCAAGAGGAATATGTAGTTTTCTCATACAGTCTTTATTTGAAGCATCAAATTACTTTCTAAAAGTCATTTTCTCTTTTTTTTTTTTTTTTTTTTTTTTTTAATCATTACTTTGTACCAGGGTTCCTTAATTAGTTTCCAACAAGGGCCAAATTCTTTAAACAATACATGGCCAAGGGCCACCAACCTCAGTGTTTTGAAGAAGTGTTTTTGCAGATATTATTATTATTAAAATTACTATTATTGTTGTTGAAAGTTTTTAACTGTCACAGCACAAATATTCAGATTTTTTTTATTAGCTTTTTTCCTCTCGGTATTAGTAGAATCAGTATTATATAGTTAGTGATTTTTGCTGTCATACAAGCTCGTAAGTGTTTTTTCCCCATCGGGAGAAATCATGTGGAAATCGTTGATGCTCAAATGGTCATCATGGCTCACATTGTGTGAGAAGAAGAATAATAATAATAATAATAATACGTTTATTTTTATGTAGCGCCTTTAAAAGTTAATTCTCAAAGTGCTTTACACTTAAGAGGATACAAAGTTTAAAAGAAAAAAGAAAGTAGAGAGGTAACAATAAAAACACATCAAAAACAATGAAGAGAAAACAATACCCCTCCCCCCAGCACCTTACAAATCACAAATAAGCAAGTCTAAAAAAGTGAGTTTTCAGAGAAGAATTAAACACATTAAAAGATTCTGCATGTCTGATATTATAGAGGAGAGAGTTCCTGAGTTGAGCACCTTACGAGCAGTGTTGGGGAAAATTATTTTTAATAATAATCCATTACAGTATTTCTTCTTTAAAAAGTATCTAGTTACATTACTTAGTTACTTTTTATGGAAAATAATGTGTTGCTTTAATTTTGTGTTACTTTTTCTCATCTGGACTGGGCTTGCTTGCTTGATTTTAATATAAAAAAGTTCTATTTTTGGCAAAAGTAAAAGCTCTTTCACACCAAAAGTGAAATGAATATGCCTCAGGCTGAAGGAAATGTAAAAGCTCAAACAAACCTTTTAGCTGTGCTGTTATTCTGGATTGCATGAAGAATAGGATGCAGCAGAAAGGTTTGCATCATATGCTGAGTTTGTATTTCACTGTTTTTATTAATTTTGAGGAATACCGAAGCTGTTTTTGTTCAAGTGAGAGGAGTAATATATGTGACCCTGGAGCACAAAAGCAGTCTTAAGTCGCTGGGGTATATTTGTAGCAATAGCCAACAATACATTGTGTGTGTCAAAATTATTGATTTCTTTTATGCCAAAAATCATTAGGATATTAAGTAAAGATCGTGTTCCATGAAGATATTTTGTAAATTTCCTACTGTAAATATATCAATTTCATTTCTGATTAGTAATATGCATTGCTAAGAATTTAATTTGAACAACTTTAAAGGTGATTTTCTCAATATTTTGAATTTTTTGCACCCTCAGATTCCAGATTTTCAAATAGTTGTATCTCGGCCAAATATTGTCCTATCCTAACAAACCATACATCAATGGAAAGGTTATTTATTCTCAATGTATACATCTCAGTTTTTAAAAATTAACACTTATGACTGGTTTTGTGGTCCAGGGTCACATGTATGGGCTAGATCTATGTTAATTATTACAGCTCTGGCTACTAGGCACACACACAAATCCTCCATGTGTATGTCCTCAGTGTAGCTGTTCCTACTTCCTAATCTTCACACTAGATCTCCTCCTTTTACTTTCCCCAACTGCAAATTCAATTTTTGATCTATCAGCAATTCAGCATTAACATTGTCTTCATTTTTACTTATGGAGATTAAGCTGTGCCTGTATTAATTGACATCAGCAATCAGAGAAGTTACTTCTGTTTGCAGCACTGAATGTTCCAGATAATTGCAGTTAAAGTTGCTATTCGATGCACTGAAATGGTTTTTGATGTTATCAGTTTTACAGGCCTGCATAAACAACACTTGACTTTTTGTCGTCTGTTATCAGTCTACTTTTCTGTTCACACTCGTTTTTTCACTCATTTTTTCGCTGTCAGGCTAACACTGTCCACTGTTTTGTTTTCTACATTAGATGTGTCAAAGCAAAAGCAGCACAAATGCATGGTACAAATGCACAACAGTGTTTAAATCTAAACTGCAAGCTTTTTTTCTAGTACTTCTGTGATTATTTATAACATACAACGTTCTGTATGGTTGAAAACCATTTCAGGTCAGTTTGCATGTCAAAGAGTAAATAAAAATAGGCGAATTGTTGTTGTTTATGAATAAATGGACGTTAGAATCGAGATCCTTTAATGGTTAATCATGCAGCTTCCTCCTTTCAGAAGATCAGAATAGGAAAGTACAGCACCCTTTTCTTATTCGCAGTATTTGCATGACGCAAAATTAGAATGCATGTAATATCTTCACTTAAACAACAGTAAATATACAATAACATTTAGTCATTATTTCTTAATTCTCTTACATTTATTGTGCATCTCTAAAAATATATAAATAAATATATACATCTAAAAATACAAAGTTTTTTTTTTTTTCTTTTTTGCTTGCTTTGCTACATGTAGTGTCCCCTGATCTCTCCTTACCTGATGTTTGTGTAAAAAAAAAAAAAAAAAAAAAGAGGTACTTCAAATGTACATCCATCTATAATACTCTTTTCTAACCCATTTACTATCCAACGTCATTTTGCCCCTTCTGCCTTTTTCATCTTATTCGCGTGCCAGGTGTGGATTTTCTTTGAGAAGCGTACGTTTTCCCTCCACAAAACAAAAATAGCTTTGTGATTCCAGTCTTTTTTTTTTTTTTTTCCCTGACTGAAGTAGGTAGAAGCTGTACTTCTGTGCATGAATAGAGAAAAGCTGCCCGTGGCTAGACGGCTGCCAAGTGAACAGACTTGTTTCTAATAAGAAATAAAGTCTTGTCCTGAATTGCTGACTTGCGGTGTGTATCAAAGTCTATGAGCCCATGTTGATCAAACACCACTGGTCATCGTGTGTCTTGTGTCCAGTCGTGTTGCTACAGAAGTGCAGTAAATTCAAGCTCTATTTGATGTTAAAACAGTGTGCAGGTTAAAGGCAATACGGAACACCGTTACACTACCAATGAGAGAATTTTTTAAAATTCGGTTTACTCTTTTGAAGAGATTTTTAACAGAGTTAAGCAGTATACAGTTTGAGTTTTTAGCAAAAATAAATTGTGAAAACATTATATAATTCAGCAATAAATTTTCTTGCCATGAAAGCAGCCACAGAAGCTGAACAAGAACAAACACTATAAATGAGAAAGCTAAACGTCACTCATTTTGAAGGGTTATTTCAACATAGCCATTTGTATTAACTAGTCTCATCACTATGGAAGCTCGTTTCTGCCACAGAAAAAAAGTGATTGTGACTTTTTATCTCACAACTCTAATTTTTTTTTTCTCTTGCAATTATAAGAAAAAAAGTCAGCATTTCAAGATATAAACTCACAATTGTGATAAACTTGCAGTTCTCAGAAGAAAAGTCAGAATTGTGAGACAAAGTTGCAAATATCCTTGTGTTTTGTATTCTGCAGAGGGAAAAAAAATCTCAGAATAAAAGTCAAAATTGCTAGATTTAAACTCAAAATTCTGAAAAAAAAAACTCTGTCAGAGTTGTGAGAAACACACAATTAATTAATTAATTAATTTTATTTATTTATTTATTTTCGGTGGCAGAAATGTGCTTCCATAAAAGCTTAAAGTTAAATTATAACTGCAAAAACATAAATTGCATATTTTTGCAGCTTTTATTTGTTACCACAAACTGTAGTTAATGTATATATTTGGTTTTCCATTTATTTCTGCCTGTTTGGCTGATTCAGGCTGATCAGCAGACTTGTTATGGATATTATTGCACTGACAGAATGATAGTGTAAGCATAAGCACAGTCTGCTGGAGCGACTGACTCTTCTCGTGTCAAACTTTGCCTAATCTATGTCTGGGTTTTATTCTGTCTCATAATTAAGGAATTCTATGAGAATTCAAACTCAAAGGAGGCAAAAAATACACTGCTTCCTTCATAAACTGTACCCAGTGGTGTATGTATTGTAGGGATGATGCAGTGAATTTTAGTGATGTTATTGTGATATCTTGGCTGTTGAGATAAAATTGGGGAATATCAAAATCTTTTATAAACAAAATAATTTCTCTTATTCATCCAGCTGGTAGGCTGCTGCTTTCAAAGATGTCTATTGACACCATGTTTTTGCAGCATTGAGCATTGTATTCAATCACAGGCATGGATGGATCTGTGCATTAAGTCTTAAGAGTGTAAATGCAAACTAATAGACCTTTATTACATTCAGTGTGTCGTCATATCCAGCCTATGATTAGTAGCATAATCAGATTTCCGCCTGCATTATTTTCAATGGAAGGTCACTAGTCAGTAAATTAAAATTAGTTTAAACGTGACTGCTTTTTAATGCGATATACTGTTTGTGTTCTTTATATACAAGAAATGCAAGAAAAGATGGACAGACTCTGAAGTATTGTGCATATACATACAGTATGTATGTGTCTGAAAATAAAATGTAAAAAATCATTTGAAAAATCATGTGTATTTATCTTAACTTGCTTTCATTTAAAACATCTGTTGAGTTATTACTTAATGACTTTTACCGACATAATGAATCTTTCTAAATCTAAATGATTGTGCTTTTGTCCCTATTTCAGCACATAGATATATGTGTAATAAGCCTATAAATCAAGCTGATTATGGCTTGTTGTTGTCTTCCAGATATCCGCACTCATCAGTCCAGCCCCTAATGTTGCATAAATCTGCTTCACAGATATTGTCTTATAATTAGTGACGAAAGCAAAAATTGAATTTGGATCAGTGTGTCTGTAAAGAATAGCTGACCATTTGTTGAATATAAAACCAAGAAGAGCCCTTGCATTATTTATGTGAATGAAAAGCATGCAGTCACCTGTTAAAGTGCTGTTCAGCATTTTTAATCGACTATTACTTGGATTCTGTTGATTCCAAAACATTCAAAGAAAAGCTTCCAAGCAAGATCATAAGAAACATATAACCTTAAAGTTGGCTTGAAATGAAAATTCACCATATCCTTTTTAATAGATGCATTTTTTTTAGATTACGGCAAACAATTCATTCATGCATGTCTCTTTTTATAACTTAGTAATGTTTAAGCAAAATGTTGTGTGTTATGTTTTTAGTGCAACGCCCGCATCTCAAAATCCGATCAACAACCGATGTATAGATGGATTTTGAGAAATATAGCACTGCATCACTGTCTCAGCAATGGATGCTCTGCAGTGAATTGGTGCCGTCAGAATGAGAGTCCAAACAGCTGATAAAAACATCACAACAATCCACAAGTAATCCACACCACTTCAGTCCATCATTTAACATCTTCAGAAGACAAAAGCTGAAACAAATCCAGCATTAAGATGTTTTTAACTAAAATCCTCATCCATAATAACGCTTCCTTCAGTGAAAAAGTCCATCTCCTGTTGTCTCTCACATCAAAATCCAGCCACATATTTGTTTAGAGCTGTTTTGGCTTGTAAACGCTGCTTGATCTGTGCAGATTTCTCTCCTGATTCAGAACAGACCACTTTTTCACTGAGGAAGCGTTATTATGGATTATGGGCATTTTAGTTAAAAACGTCTTAATGATGGATTTTTCAGCTTTTGTCTTCTGAAGATGTTAACTGATGGACTGGAGTGGTGTGGATTATTGTGATGTTTTTATCAGCTGTTTGGACTCTCATTCTGACGGCACCCATTCACTGCAGAGCATCCATTGATGAGACACTGATGCAATGACACATTTCTCCAAATCTGATGAAGAAACAAACTCATCTATATCTTAGATGTCCTGAGGGGTAGCACATTTTAACTAATTTTAATGTTTAGCTGAACTAATCCTTTAAAGAAGAGATGAGTTATATTCGCTTCAAGAGCTGGGCTGTTAGAAATGGCCTCACTATCTCTCTGTTATGTTACCTAAAGTTGTGCTCATGAAAGCATACACATCTTTTCAAATCCTCATGTCAGTGGAGTTTGTATCTGGCGAGGCCAGCCAAGTCTTTCTCTGAGCGGCGCCAAAGGTGGAAAGTTGAGGCGCAGCACAAGCCCTCCATTATGTTCAGCCTATTTTCTCTCTCCCTCCCCATTTATGTGGAAACCATTTCCAATTTGTCTCGCTGCACTCCCTGCCTGGCCTGTCACAGGAGGATCCTTTTATGATAGATGTGGTTGCCACGGCGACCCTGCTCTCCAGAGGGAGGGGCCAGACCTCAGTCATTCGCCTCTTCAAAACCAGCGTTGCTTTCTTAAGAAACTGCTGCTAAAGGACCGTTCTGTTTTTGCTCGGCTTTTTTCTCTGGGATCATGAGAGGATGAAGGACCTTCCTCAAGTTTTCTGTTTGTTTACATCTGTCCTGCTGTGTGGCCTCCAGATGCTGCCTTTGCACGTGTTTGAGAGCGTAAGGAATTGACATGATGCTTCATCATCTCAATAGTCGTCTGTAGACGGTTTCTGATGGAGGAGGGACGCTCTAAAAGCCTTTGCTTCCCTCTGGAGTTGACACCTTCACATACAATCACATTCAAGCTCTCCTCAGGTCCTCTTTAGGGTTTCTGGACTCTATCAGTGTCAGTTCTCTTGAGTGACAGATGGTTTTTCTTACCTATGGGGATGGCTAGTTAACGGATTGTCTCTGCTGTGACGGGTTTGTCTTGGCGTCTTCGTTCTTGGACGTGTTTCTGATGATCATGGGCTGTGTGTTCTCCTTACCGGAGGACCGGCTGGTCGCCATCGATAGGTGAGTGTTTGCTGAAATAGTCCCTCTGGCTCTCATTTTCAGTTCTGGTCTCAATATGATCATTCAGATGGTTCACATCATCATTCATGGGCTGAGTGAGTCAGATGAGACAGACGTGCAGAATGTGCTGTTCTCCCGCAGGATTGAGAAACACTGAGTACCAGTGAAAAACTGTGGGAAGCTAACGCGGGAAATTACTTTTTGCAATGTTCTTGTGTTTTGTTTGGTCACAATTTGTTCAAGTACACTATAAAAACCATCATTGCTACATTTTTCAAAAGTAGCTTGGTTAAAAAAAAACTGTTTATATTATAAAACAAGTTTTGATTGTATAGCATAACATCATTGCTTCATAGATATACATTTAGCCCGTGTCGTATTTGATGGCCAAAAGTGCTGACGATTTTCTTTCAGCATTAATGAAAGACTAAAAAGCATTCTCTTGTTGAATGGATGATAGTGTCTTTAAAACACTGGTGTTTCCCATTAAAAACTGAGTTCAGCAGCAGTTTTCACTCATTAAATCACACTATTCACATCCTTGTGCAATAGTTGGCCGTGAGCCCAGAGTTTTTACACAGGGAAAAGTCTCTCACGCTTTTTCTATTCACTGAACTCTCTTGAACTCTTGAACAATTGTGTTTTCACGTCTGTATGTGTGTGTGTGTAAGAGAGAGAGATAGAGAGAGATTGAGATTTCAAAACTCATTTTATTACAATGCAATATACATACAAAAAACCCCAGAAAAATCCACCATCCACCCTGCACAAGCCTACATTACCTCAACAGAAAAGAAAAACACAGCTCTTCTTCCACTACTTCACAAAGAATCCCATTTAAACACACAAATCGTTTCAAACATTAGAAGATCATGCGTTGATTTATGATATAGAAATCAATTAAATAACAGAGAGAGATAGAGAGAGAGTTGATGTAAAGATGGAGGCAAATTTTTCCAGATGAAAGTGAAGGATTGCAAACTTTGGTAACACTTTAGTATAGGGATCAATTCTCATTATTAACTAGTTGTTTATTAGCATGCCTATTATTAACATATTGGATGTTTATTAGCAATTATAAAGCACATATTGTGCATGAGCATATTCTACAGCCTTAATCCTAAACTTAACAACTACCTTACTAACTATTAATAAGCAGCAAATTAGTCGTTTGAGGCAAAAATCGTAGTTAACGGTTTGTTAATAGCGATAATTGGACTTTAAAATAAAGTGTGACCCAAACTTCTCACAAAGTGTTTTGTTCTTGAATCTCAATGTGAAGGTGCATGAGAGTAAAACAGGTGGATGGAAGTTGATTGAGTGGTTATGTTATTACTCTGAAATTACTATTATTTTTCTGTATTATTCTTGTTTATTTTTTAACATTTATTACCTATATTCTTCTACAATACTTTTATCTAATTCTTTAAATGTTTTACATTTTATAGAATAACATTCAAATGAAAGTTTGCAGTAAAACAAATAATGTTTTCTTATTAACAACAGCATTAAAAGAAAACCAACAACAGATTCAGTTAGTACAGTTCTCAGGTTTCCATGCCATCTGGCAAAAAATCTTTAGAAATGGGCAGTTAAAACAGTCATGCTATACATGTGAACTCATTAATACGGCTGCTAAAAATGCTGATATAGCTGCAGACGTGATGTTGCTCTGGATATTGGTGCTTCACACTCAGACAATGAACGGTCAATCAGATTTCAGCTGGGGCCAATGCGTCGTTACAAATTAAATTATCAGTACAAATGAAATGATCAGCATAACAATTTAAGCAAGAATAACTTGAGAATGTCTTTTTGGTATGTATATGTATGTGTTTTTCTTTTTCTTTTTTGCTTTAATGAATCCATGTTTTCTCTACATGACTGGACAACATGAGAACATGTCACAAATTTCTCAGTAATTTATTTGATTAGTGAATGAACTACGTGATTTGTTCTTCATTTTCAAGGTGACACATCACGAAAATCTGAATTTTTCCATGTTTAAGTGCTAAAATCGGGTCCCTGTTGCATCTACCAACCCAGAAAATGTGAAGAACAACCATGTAAAAAAATTTTATTAAGCCTACCTCTGCAAGCTTGTGAGAAAAATGAGCCGTTCTGATTTAACTTCCCCCGTGACGTGGTAAAGGGATCTTCTTATAATATTATAGCCCCTTAATCTGCAAGTTTCCACCCACGGCGACGTGTGTTTTCGCAAGAGACAGCGGTGTACCAGTGCTAACGCCATGGTGAAAGTTAGAGCAAAACATGCTAACTGACGAGCACAGAACACTATTTAGAGTCCCAGCCTCAGAAGCGACAAGAAGAACAGTGGATTTGAGTTATTTACTGTATATGTGACCCGTGCTGTCAAATGAGTCGGAAAGCACACGGGCTAATTTTGAGCTACAGACAAAAAAGTGAAAATGTCGAATTTGAGGTTTTCACAAAAATGAGCTCATTAAGCCCTCGTCTAGCAATCCCAATGCCCCAAACAGTAATTAAACATCTAAAATGATCTTTATTTGTATGTTTTCTGAGAGGAGTACCTTTTTCTCTGCTCACTTCTCGCGCTGCCGCTGACTGACAAATGAATCGCGCACATAAAGGCGCTTCCGCCAGCGAGCGATCCCGATACATACAGTATTTAAGTAGGCTATCCACGCAGACATAATCAGTTATGTCTTAAGTGAACGTTTGAGGAACTGTTGAGGAAAAACGTCTGATGTGTAACATTATATTAGATCCGTGCATTACAGCAGGTCTTAATATATAGGCCGCCTGTCTCATTAATGTTAATCTAACAATAAAAGAAAAGATCGCTGCTCTTGATTGAACTGCTTTTGTAGTTTTAATAATCAATTTATTTGTAATAAACACACTAAAGTGATTTTTACATTTGATTGTTTTTCTTACTTGAATGCTTTTGTTTAGATGTAAAACAAAAGTAATGCACTACTTGTTTCTTTCTTATATTTGTTCTACTGTTGTTGTTGTTTTTTCCATCTGTTCTTATTTTATCTTTGTTATTATAAATAAAAAAATATATATATATTGTGATTATTAATATAGTAATGATCATTTAGAAAAGAATTGGAGGAAAAGATACAATGTTGCTAGGTGATTTTGCTTTGGAATCTTTAGAAAACATCAACTCTGTTTTTCTCAGATTAGACTTTGCTGACTCTATCGACTTCAAACGGCTGTAGCTCAGTCATTTTTTTTCTCCGATTCCAACAAATCATATATCATTTTGAAGGTCTTTTAAGAGAATGTGGACAAAGATAACTCATTTTTGAAAATTTGCTCATTGTGTCTCATTTTGCCAGCACAGGTCACATATTATGCAGCTGCCACAGATCTAATATAAACATGTGATCTCTTTCCCAGCTGTTTACCTTCACAGACATAACCGACTGTTTTTGTAACTCGTGTGTTTTTAACACAAACTTGTGTGTATTTGACAGTTTGAGTGCAATAAGACATGAAAGAGAAGTTAAGTATTCACATGCTGTGACAGCCGTTTTCTGAACGCATTTTTTTGGATGTGTGCGCTCAGAAAACCCTATATCAGAAGTTTACACTGATATGGCTTTAAAACGCATGATTTCAGCACAATAGACATGATAATTAAAACTAAACCGATGTATTTTATCAGAGTATCTGAGGTACGAGCTGTAAAGGCACAGTTCTGTTCTGGAAAAGGGTGCAGGGAGCATTTGCATTAGAAGATACATGCATGAAAACAGCCTGTTTCCACTCAAAATAGGCATTTTCAGAATGATATAATAAATGATCTGTGGGGTATTATGAGCTGAAAGTTCACAGACAAAATCTGGGGACACCTGAGACTTATATTATGTCTTGTAAAAAGGGGCATAATAGGTCTCCTTTAAGTCTCTTCCATTTAAACTGAGGTGTAAATGACAGTAATTCCTACATGAATGTGTTTTCCTACATGAATGTCTCACTGTTAGTTAATGCTGGCCACAACATGAAGCCTTTAACCAGCTGCCTCAGGACTGATCTACAGAGAAGTGTTATTTAAAAAAAAAAAATAATGGAACAAACACGGAAGTTTCAAGCACTTCTGAAATCTGTGTAATTTCAGAAGTGCTTGAAACTTCCGTTTTTGTTCCATTATTTTTTTTGTCCATATTTGTTTAAATGATCATTTATAATGTAATTATTAGTAACCCTTTTTGATGTCTGACCACTGATGATCTGTGTTTTGTAGGCCTCAAACAACCAGGGAAACCAGTTTTATTGACAAAATGAAGAAAACGGTAAGAGATTTTTACCCTTCTCTTCTCCAGTAGAGATTGATATGTTAAAATGATCAAATGAAACTGGCCAATAAACATCTTTTTTTTAGGCAGTCAAATGGTAAAATATTGTAACTGAAATAGGCTGACTGTCTGTTTGTTTAGTTTTCCAAAGTAAGCCAAAACTGTTGTTGATGAAGTCAGTGAAGTGCTAATTATGTTACATTTTCTTTGACTGAATCTTTTGGAATAGTCATTTGTGTACATAAAGTAATGACTTCAATATTTCCCTGTAGGGCAAGAACATCGTGGTGTTTTACGGCTCACAGACGGGCACGGCTGAAGAGTTTGCCAACAGACTTGCAAAAGATGCTCATCGCTACGGCATGAAGGGAATGGCAGCGGATCCAGAGGAATATGACTTGGTAATACATGTGTTGGGGAAAAAATTGGCTGTTTATTGCTCTCCCTTTTGTGTTTGTTCACACACCCTGTTGTTTGCAGAGTGAGCTCTCGCGCCTGACTGAGATTGAGAACTCGATAGCGATCTTCTGCATGGCCACGTATGGAGAGGGCGACCCGACCGATAACGCTCAGGACTTCTATGACTGGTTACAGGAGGCCGATGCCGACTTCAGTGGAGTTAAATATACAGTGAGTTCCTCATCACAGCAATTACATCATTTTGTAAGGGTAACATTTCCTGAACTCACTCTCAGGCCATCCGAGATGTAGATGAGTTTGTTTCTTCATCAGGTTTGGAGATATGTGTCACTGCATCAGTGTCTCAGCAGTGGATGCTCTGCAGTGAATGGGTGCCGTCAGAATGAGAGTCCAAACAGCTGATAAAAACATCACAATAATCCACATCACTCCAGTCCATCAGTTAATGTCTTGAGAAACCTAGTGAAAAATAAATATACTAAAATTTATTTGAAATGCATGTATTTCATGCCAAGTATACTACAAATAGATTAACATATTTATGTGCTTAATAAAAATAACCTGCGATTTTAATTTTAGTATACTAAACTGGCATACTTAAAAGTCTGCTAAACTGAAACAACTAATTTAATGCACTTTAATGGTGCAGAAGTCATGCTGAAGTCCAACTAAAGATATACTGAAGTATATTTGATTGTGCTAAAGTGGAACTTTTGCAAGTATACTTCAGGTACACTTTAAATATCTTGCATTTAAAGACCGATATTACTCAAAGATCATACAATCCTCATCAATAGTGACCCTAAAACACATTTTAGGCTTAATATTAAGAAATGTGCATTGTGCACAAGTAGTACTCCAAATACAGTTGAATTATAATTTTAATATCAGTAAGTCTCAAGTGATATGTCACTAAATGTTACTAGAATTAAACCATACTTAGTATGAAATAAATGAAGTAAATGTGAGATTTTTTTACTTCAAACAGTTGCTTTCGGCTAAAAGTTAGTCTATGTTTCATAATGTTGCTTTCTTTTTTCACTGCAGGAAGCGTTATTATTGATTATGGACTTGTATTTTAGCCAGAAGTGATGGTTTAAAGTTAAAACACATTACTGATAGATTTGTTTCTTACAAACACACAGCTTTTGTCTTCTCCAGATGTTAACTGATGGACTGGAGTGGTGTGGATTATTGTGATGTTTTTATCAGCTGTTTGGACTCTCATTCTGACGGCACCCATTCACTGCAGAGGATTCACTGCTGAGACACTGATGCAGTGACACATTTCTACAAACCTGATGAACAAACAAACTCATCTACATCTAGGATGGCCTGAGGGTCAGTAAAAGTTCAGCAAATTTTCATTTTTGGGTGAACTATTCCTCTAAGTGTGTGCTCAGGGACTTTTCATTTAAGCAGTCGTCAAAGCGCTTTGTGAGGTTTTTAGACTTTACCAAATACTCCAGAAACAATGTGTTTCTAATACATTAGCTGCTTTCCGGCGTATGCTTATTTGAGCAAACTAAACCCATGACACAGTTCAGCAGAGCAGAAGTGAATCTGGGGAATGCTGTGTCATACTTCCACAAGCCAAGGGCTCAGACAGCTTTCTCAACATATACTACACAGACATCGTGCAAAGTCCAGTGACTCGACAGAATCAGTGGTTTAAAGAACACTGAGCCCATAGGTTTAGCAGAAGCACTCACTACAGATATGACTGAGTAACGTCTGCATAAATGGATTTAAAGGAATAGTGCACCCCAAATTAACATGCTTTATTAGTTATTCACCTTCACATCATTCCAACAACCATATGCTGTTATTTCTCTGTTGAATACAGAAGAAAGAATCTTCATTTAGCTCTTTTCATATAGCAAGAGTTTATGCTCTGTCAAACTCCAAATAATAACAGTATAGCAATGAAACAGTAGTCCATATGACTTCGATTTCTTCCATTTGAATGTATCTCCGTGTGTATTTTGGATGAAATAGTGCATTTGCTGAAATAAATGCTTATGTGTTGAGTTGTTTGGGATGATAGTGTAATGCATTAAAAAAAATCTTACAAGTATATTATTTTTCTAGTATCTAGTGACAAAACTGAGTTTTGTCTAAGCTCAGTATTGCTAAGAAGTTGTACAACTAAAAAAGTGCATAATATACATTATGATTAATATCAATATTTAATTTCAATGTGATGTCAATATATGATACATAGATATTTAATATAATAGTATCAAAATGTGAAACTGCATTGTGCTCAAAAACATCTTTTAAATGTATTATTTATATTGACTGGAATTATTTTCATTTTGGGGACACAATAGACACTCTTGAGAAAAATATTTTTAGTTTTAAAGAGTGGAAGGGTCCTGACAGATGTGTGCCAGATAGCAAAAAAACAGAATTAAAAAGTTCAGTTTAATTCTCTTCATCTAATTTTGTCAGTCTATGACTGTGCAATTGAGATTCTATCATAGTTTTTTATTAATATTTTTGAATTAGTTTTAAGATTTCCATTTTCTTATCTATTTTAGTTAAAATTTTAGAAACTTTAATTTGTTGATTAGGTTTTGTTATATTTATTAGTTTTTTTGTATTTATTTATGCATGTATGGTTTTGGTTTTAGTTAACTATAATAAGCCTGATCAGGACAGGTTAGCTTGCACTACAAATGAAACCACATGGGTTTCTGCCTACTTCTGTATGTGGTTTTATGTCTTACACTTGTATGCAGAGCTGACCACTCATGATCTTAATACCAGGTGTAAATGGAGTCACGAATGTATATACAGGACAGAACAGTATAGTAAATATTTATCTGTGTATGTAATTTCTAAAACTATAGAAATAAAATTTTTAAGGTGTTTGCACTGGGCAATAAGACATACGAGCACTACAACGCCACGGGAAAGTATGTGGACAAGAGACTGGCTGAGCTGGGAGCACAGAGGATCTTTGACCTGGGAATGGGAGACGATGATGGAAAGTGAGTGACGCTTTTAAACACTTCTGTCTGATTATAAAGTGTCTCAGTATGACAAATCCAACAGTATTTCTGCTCTGTTTACTATACTTTGCTATTGTATTCCAAAGCCAAATGTCTTCCTTCTTTTCCCGCTACATTTATGCCAAACATCACATTCCTATTTATTTGAAAGTAAATAATTACGATAATACTGTGATTTGTAACCATATCATTCTTTGGAGCTGATTCTTTCAATCCGCTTGTTAAGTCTGTCGTCACGTGTCTCCACTTCCGGGACCAAACGCTCGATCAGATACCACGAGAAAACAACAAAAGCTGCAAATATACACTCACAATGTGATATAATACTGCCAATACTACCTTTAACTCCATACCGAAATCCCAGATAGCCAGACAATGAAAATATAAATAATAGTGCTGTAAATCCATTAAAAAAAATTAACTAATTAATTGCACATTTTTCTGAAATTAATCGCGATTAATCCCATCTAATATTAAACTTTTTAAATATACTTTTATATTGCAATAATTTCACATTCAATCTTCAAATTAATGTACAAACAACATAAAGACAGTACATTTTTAATATTTGTTTAATGACATCTTTATTTTTATGACTGAAGGCCAGCATCACTGATACCAATTAATACTGATTTCCCTATAAAAATGTTTCCCTCTAATTAACCATTGACTATAGCCATTCAACTTTACATTATAATTAAGGACTATCAATTTTAACATTTATTAGACTTTAAAAATAACTCCTAATTTAAGTGAACTTAAAACAATCTTCACATAATAAATGTCATATTTATCTACCTGTGCCTCTCAGCAGAAATATACAGAAGTTGAATAAAGTTATAAAATACTAAATTCTAAACTAAATACAGATGAATCCTTAAAACTATAAAAGTTATTGATTTCCTCTTTTTTCTTTTGTTCTTGATGAACAGACATCACAGCAGCTGGTTATTAGGTTGTTTTGGCTGCTGTTTCTTTAAGAGCTGCCACTACTGAACATGACACGCATCGTATTTTCTCTCAACTCTACCTTTTCTGACCCATTTCAGGTCGGACCCATTTCAGTCTTTTCTAATGAGCTGACGAGTTGAATCGGGTGTGTTAGATGAGGGAGACAGTTCTGGGATGCTCCAGGACAGTTTTGAAAACCATTTCAGTGACATGTTCTTAATGTAACTCATATAACATATTACATGCATGTACAGTTTTATGGCAGCGTTAATCGCCTTTTTGGTAACTTCATGACTTAACTGATCACGACATTGAATGCTCGTAGTTTCTTTCACGATTTGATATGAAATGATACAGGCTATGCGCGCGCCAGGACCTTTGTGCGTGTATTGAAGAGCATGCGCTGCGAGCACAGTACAGTTTCCGCACTCGTTGGACTCGCGCCTGACGCTGAAGTGAAGTTGAAGCACGCGTCTGAAACGTCTCCTGTTTGATGTGCTCGTTAAGACGTCCTGCGACTGAATAAATGCACTTGTCAAGAAAAAAGAGACAGAATTAGCAGTTATGAGGGGGGTGGCCAACCCTAGGCCCCGCCCCTGCATTAATGGCGTTGAATAATTTTAACGCATTAAACTGAAAAAATCAATCGCCTGCGTTAACGCGCTAATTTTTACAGCACTAATTAATAAATAAATAAATATAAAAATGATTTGTGTTTGGGATGCTGTGAGCACGGAGACTGTAGTGTACACCGTAAGTTTGAAAACGTTTAGCTTAAATGTTTAATATGAATAAACATTGCTCGTAAACGGCTGCTGGGATAGTATTCTCAAGTGAAGCGAGTTGAGGCTTGGACCCAGAAACAGTGTTTCTTGCGTCACCACTTCCTCAGATGTTTATTTAGGTATGGGGGAATTCGAATGGCATGTAATCGTCCATGTTTAGGGTAGCAAAAAAGGGCTTTTCTGAAAAACCATGAACTAAATTATGCCAGGTAAAATGAGGCCGCCTGACTACATTTAAGCATGACTTCACATGGTTGTACCATGTGTTTTCTCTTTTCCTCTTGAAGTGAACTATGGGCTGCCAAGTGCATAAGGCCATTAAACATTTAAGGGATATTTAGAAACCAAACATTTAAACTAGAAGGTAGGGCTGGACGATAAGGTCTAAAATATTATCACAATATTTTTCCCATCTCATTCTATATTGACATTTATCACATTACTCCTTTACATTAACTATATTAACTATTACTATAACTTTACATTTAAGGAAATTCTTTCCACAGGTTTGTTAGATTTTGAGAATGAACGTAAGCATAACTTGTTTGTTCTCAATTAAGTAGCTGCCTATTAATTTAGGGCTCAATGAAATCAGTTTTATTTTCCCCTAAATTCAGAGTTTTCTATTCATTCATTCAGTGTTTTATAATTTAATACAAATTTGGTGAAATTGGTGTCTAATGAAATTAAAGCTTTGACAGTTTAAACAATTCAATGAAAAATAACAATTCATTTACAACAAAACGTTACATTTTATTACATTTATTATTATTTTTTGTCAACTAAGATGTTCCACAACATAATACAGCTGTATAATAAAACATGGATAAAATTATATTGGTTGTATGGTATTTTTTTTTAATTATTATTATTATTATTATTATTATTATTAATATATAAAATAGTAATATATTTGTCATAATTTCTTTTAAATCTGAACTTTTATTTTGACGAGTTGAATATTAATTAGCCACTTGCACTGACTAGCTGACGTCATGTTTATTTCTGCTGCTATATGTTTATATCAGCTGTCAGATGAATCCATATCAAGTAAAAATGTCCAAAGCTTATCATCGTTATCACCATAAATTTTATTGTGATCTTGATATGATAATTTTTTTTTTAATCACCCAGTCCTGCTAGAAAGACAAGCCTGGTTGTGTTTTCACATGATGTCATCTCTCATTTAAATTAAGAGAGTGTGAGTGTGAGTGTGTGTGTGTGTGTGAGAGACAGTGTGTGTGAGAGTGTGTGTGAGAGTGTGTGTGAGAGTGTGTGTGTGAGTGTGAGTGAGTGTGAGTGAGTGTGAGTGAGTGTGAGAGAGTGTGAGAGAGTGTGTGTTTGTTTGCACCTTTTTCATGAATGAGTTGATAGTGAACGAGAGCCAGTGTTTCTTTCATATGATAAACAATTGTGGAGCTGTCAGTTCTTGATGTGCAGTAACTGAAGTGAAGGCAGCTGATGTGGAGAGCTGTTCGTAATGCTGTGAAATGATTTCTTGTGCTTGTTTCTCTCTCAGTCTTGAGGAGGATTTCGTGTCTTGGAGAGAGCAGTTCTGGCCAGCTGTGTGTGAACACTTTGGAGTCGAAGCGACGGGTGAAGAATCCAGGTCTGTATGTTCAGTCGTCTCTTCCTCCTTTGTTAGCGGGTCACAGTGACCTGACCGGAGAACATGCCCTTCTGCTCGTTAACATCACTCTCAGGCCTTTTGAACTGAAGAATAGGTTGCCAGAAAACTCTTGGTTTTGTGTGACATTGGGTTTGTTGTCTGTCTCTCACACTCTCTCTCTCTCTGTTTCTCAGTATCCGTCAGTATGAGCTGAAGGTACACACCGATCTGAACATGAACAAGATCTTCACTGGAGAGCTGGGACGCCTCAAGAGCTTCGAGAACCAGAAGCCGTGAGTAAAGCACTTCATTCACTTTCACAGACCGACAGCGACTTCATCTACAAACCACTGTCTGACAGGATAAACACTTCAGCTGCACTTAATTTGATCGGACACAGATATAATATTTGTTTAAGATAGTTTATCTGCATCTAATATAGACTGTGATACAGTTCAGAAATGTTTTTATTAAGGGACAATATTTAACCCTGGAAATGAATTATAAGATGTGTTTTACTTTTATGAGGGCATATTTGCTATGCATATTTAATCCATCAAAGTAAATGTGTGTTTTTCAGTTATGGCTGTTAAATATAAAATTAAATTACTTGCATCTGAGACAGTGAATATAAAATATACTTATCAAGTTTTTAATTTTTTTTTTTTTTTTAATCTCTTCTGCTCACCAAGGCTGCATTTATTTGATCCAAAATAAAATGTAATTTATTTCTGTGATCAAAGCTGTATTTTCAGCATCATTACTCCAGTCTTCAGTGTCACATGATCTTCAGAAATCATTCTAATATGCTGATTTGCTGCTCAAGAAACATTTCTGATTATTATCAGTGTTGAAAACAGTTGTGCTGCTTCATATTTTTTAATGGAAATTAATACTTTTATTCAGCAAATATGCATTAAATTGCTCAAGGTGACAGTAAAAACATTTATAATGTTACAAAAGATTGTATTTCAAATAAATGCTGTTCTTTTTGAACTTTCTATTAATCAAAGAATCCTGAAAAAAAAGTTTCCACAAAATATTAAACAGCAAAAACTGTATTTAAGTTTGATAATAATAAGAGCCATTATTAATAACTGATCACCAATAAAAATTGAGCAGCAAATCAGTGAATGATTTCTGAAGGATCATGTGACACTGAAGACTGGAGTAATGATGCTGAAAAAGCTTTGATCACAGAAATAAATTACAGTTTAACAGATATTCACATAGAAAACAGTTCATTCTAATCGTATTTCACAATATGGCTGTTTTTACTGTATTTTTGAGCACATAAATGCAGCCTCGGTGAGCAGAACATTTAAAAATCGTAATATTTCCAAGCTTCTGACAAGTACTGAATATGTATAGTTATAGTGTTCATTTAAGAGAAGAGCTCAGAATGGGGGACTTGGACTCTTGACATCTGGCAACCGCAACCGTGGAAGCCTGTGGAGGCTTGATACCAATGCAAGACAAAGCAAATGCAAAATTAAATTAAATGTTTTCAGGCTAAATAACCAAATTCACGATTAAAATATGATTCATTGTGCAGCCCTATTTGAACTGAACAAACACTGAACTGACTTGAGCTGAATAATATCACTGTAATATCCATAGTTCAGTTTCCATAAATGATTGTTATTTTCCTGTTTATCACTGTGAAGCTGTAGATATTATAATATGATAATGTAATATTTTTAAACACAATACTATCAAATGTTAAAAATGTGCAAAACGTGCAGTTTTTGCAACCACGTTTATAAATGTCTGGGGTCAGTTTTTGTCACTTGTGGTGGCATTTTTTGCACCGGCCCTGGTTAACCTCTGACCCTGGTAGAGACTTCATGGTTTCCCGTCTGTCATTCATTCTGTTCTCACAGGCCTTTCGATTCAAAGAACCCCTTCCTGGCTCCGGTCACTGTGAACCGCAAGCTCAATAAGGCTGGAGACAGACACCTGATGCACCTGGAGCTGGACATCACCGGCTCCAAAATCAGGTAACGCATCAGGACCATAACCACTAGAGACACTGAGAGGGACAGGCTCCCCCAATAATTACAAATCACTGAATATTCCCCCTAATATTTGATATTCATGATGCTGCTCTGCTGAACTCCATTACACACTGCTCTTTGTTGTTAAATTATAGGATAAATGTTGTTGGTTTTTTTTGTTTTTTTGTTTGGTCACCCTTAGCAGTCTATCAGTGCTCAGCAATGTCAAAATAATAAATATATTAATATTTGAACTGTATTGGGTTACTTTATTGTAGTGTCCTTGTTACAGTGTAATGATACATTGAAGTACAAAGAATAAATAATTAACTACATGTATCTATGGTTAGGTTAGGATAAGGGATTGGTTTAGGACAGTGGTTTTCAACTCCTGTCCTCGCGCCCCCCCGTTCTGCATATTTTGCATGTCTCTGTTGTTTAACATGCCTGATTCAGATCATCAGCTGCTTGGAAGAGAGTTCCATGAATGAACTGTGTCCTGACTGATATGGTCCTGACACAGTGTCCCCTACACCCTGAGCAGGGGAAATCCGCTGAAGTTTACTTCACATTCATTCACGGATTTGCGCTGCGCCGCCGCCAGCGTCGTCACACAGACAAAACTAACTAGAGAAGTGTGACATAATATACCTCTGTAAATAAATACTATTGAAATTCACGTCTCGCACACTTTAATGCCCTTTGAATGGAACATAAGCTCCCTTTGAACTGGAATCATGGAGGAATATCCTGTGTCCACTTCGCAGGGCACTTACGGTCGAACAGAACAAAGGTCTTAAGTGACAAGAGAAACTTACAAAATGCAGGGGCCGCCAGGACTGGAGTTGAAAACCGCTGGTCTAGGGTTAGTTGCATGTAATTATGCATAATTTATTGTTATTGCTATAAAATAAAGTATTACCCTGTTGTGCATGTAAAAATGTGACCCTTTTTTTTTTCGTTTGTTTTTAATTTCCATTTCCATTCATCATTTTGCATTGAAAATATAGGCTGTATTTTAAGTAATTCCTTTTTTTTTTTTTTTTTTTTTTTTTATCTTTAAGACCATTACCACCTAAAATAAGGTCCCAAACATAGGTATGTTTCATGAGGTACACACCTTTCAGTGCTGGATTGTGACTTTTCCACATAATTTCACTCTTCTCTGCGAGTTTTATATCAAGTGTAAGAGGGAAACTATGTAAACGAAAATTAGCTGATAACAGCAATTAACAATTAATTAACAATTAATTAGCTGATAACAGTTTTCCTGTAGCTCAAATAGTAGAGCATGGCGCTAGCAACGCCAAGGTCATGGGTTCAATTCCCAGGGAAAGCAAGAGCTGATAAAAATGTATAAACTGTAACTTGAATACAATGTAAGTCGCTTTGGATAAAAGCGTCTGCTAAATGCATAAATGTAAATGTAAGAGGTCACCAATTAACCTTACAAATAAAATAGCCTTAAATAATGTGTAGGCATCTTCAGGAATGAGCGCTTGATTCCATAAAAATTAAAAAAAAAATAATAATAATAATTCAAGATTTCATTTTTATTCAAAATGAATTCAGTTCAAGATTTAAATGAAACTTTCTTGCACCACTGTGTTTAGGCTTCTGCACACTTCAGCGCCATCTAGCGTCCCAGTTACGCTTAAAGGGACAGGTCAACCACAAATGAAGATTTTGTCATTATTTACTCACCATCATGTTGTTTCAAACCTGTACGAGTTTCTTTCATTTGTTGAGTGCAAACTATTTTCTTTTTTCTTTATTAGTTTTCAAAATCAAGGTATTTTGAAGAATGTGGGTAACCAAACAGTTTCTGCTCAAGAATTTTCATTTTGGGGTGAACTATCCCTTTAACATCCAAAAAGTTTTACACTGACCCTTTAAATGCGTAACAACAGACACAATATGCGTCAGTTGCCAAGAATTTATACTACATAAAGATAAATGTGGATATAAATAGACATTGCAATGTGTAATATAAGACAATCAAAGTATCTTTCTACTTTATAATGCATTTTATTTATATATATATATGGCAACACTTTATTGTAAGAACCAATTCTCACTATTAGCTAGTTGCTTATTAGCATGCATACTGGCTGTTTATTAGTACTTAAAAAGCACATATTAATGCCATATTCTTCATGAACTTATTCTAGATCATTTAACCCTACTCCATACCTAAACTTAACAACTACCTTACTAACTATTAATAAGCAGCAAATTAGGAGTTTGAGGCAAAAGTCATAGTTAATAGTGAGAAATGGTCCCCAAAATGAAGTGTGACCAAAAATATAAGTAATAATAATAATAATAATAATAATAATAATATGGAATATAAAGAAATATGCATTTGTCTATTTAAATGAACCTTTGGTATCTTTATGAATTTTTGAAGAGATGGATAACCAGGATGACCATTCACTTGATAACTGCATTCAAAATGTTGAATACAAAATATCATTTTTGGTCACACCTTATTTTAAGGTCCAGTTCTCGCTATTAGCAAAGCATTAACTATGACATTTGCCTCAATAAACTCCTAATGTGCTGCTTATTAATAGTTAGTAAGGTAGTTGTTAAGTTTAGGTATTGGGTAGGATTAGGGATGTAGAATATGATCATGCAGAATATGTGCTTTATAAGTACTAGTAAACAGCCAGTATGTTAATAATAGGCATGCATAAGCAACTAGTTATTATGGAGAATCGGTCCTTATACTAAAGTGTTACCTTACTTTTTAAATGAAGCCTTTTTTAGATATGAATTTTAACTAATTGTTAACGTTTGATTGTGTGTGTAGGTATGAATCGGGAGACCATGTGGCTGTGTATCCGGTCAATGACAGTGTAATAGTCAACAGGATCGGAAATCTCCTCGGTGTGGACCTCGACGCTGTTATCTCGCTCAACAACCTCGACGGTATGACATGAAGCCTTCAGAGCCTCAGCAGCTCACTCCTGTCTGTCCAGCTGTCATCATTACTAGCTGAAATACGTATGTGTGTGTTTGCTTTCAGAGGAGTCCAATAAGAAGCATCCGTTCCCCTGTCCCACCACATACCACACCGCTCTGACGCACTATCTGGACGTCACCAATCCTCCGCGCACAAACGTGCTCTATGAGCTGGCCCAGTACGCCACCGAGCCCAAAGAGCAGGAGAACATGAGGAAGATGGCCTCCTCCTCGCCTGAGGGCAAAGTAAGATCACCAGCACTACTGCCACACTAGGGCTGAAAAATGGCTGAAAAACTAAATTCAAGTTTTGTACTTGAATATTATCAATAGGGGTGTAAATCGGATGGTTTGTCAAGATACGATACGATATCGATTCTCATACCCAGCGATACGATATTTGCCGATACCTCGAAAAATTCTACGATACGATTACGATTCGATTCAGGAGTATATCGATCGATATATCGATATTATGATATTATATACCTATTTTAAACAACCATCTACCTTTTTATTAACTCACAAATGCAACCAAAATATATAACATGAACATTTATCTGACATTTTCACATCCTGTACCTCAACTGGGACATTCACAACAAAAAAATAGGCCTGCACTTTTTAAATAATAAAGAAAAGAAACAATTGGAAAAACAATTCTGGCTGCTAATATGGGCTCAGTGCTAAAAACCTTTCTACAGATAACCAGAAAATAAATACAATAGAACAAAGACACAAGTTCAATAAACTGTTTATTCAGCTTTTTCAGCTCAGTCTAAAATATATTTTCAGGTACGCTACAGAAATGTAATCAAATGTAAAATAACTGCATAGTCTTCACTGTATGAATTAAATATAGATGAATCATTTTTGATGTTACAAAGGTTATTTAGTCAGGAGCAGTGAGCACTTGTATTTTTCTTTGACAGCATTAGATTTAATATTAGAACGAAAGCATGGATTTAATATATATAATAATATACTGATACACCTGCCTTTTCTTTCCCAACTGTTTACATTAAGACATGCCTAACGACCGTGTTTACTAGGATATTCACCAAAACACGCATTTTGATGTCATTTTCTCTGTATTTGTTCATCCATGCACAAAAAAGCATAAGAGAGCTCAATTTAGTATTTGCTCGGTGTAGACACAGCTGTCTGTGTGCTTCAGATGAAAACGTTTCACACAGCGCTCGACTGTTCCTCCAACAATCCCGAGCGTCTTTTATGCTCTCCTTGTGCCTTCAGGCAGTCCTTATATCGAGTCCTGATACGTGAGATTGAATGAGCTGGCGGTAATGCATAGACGGATATTATGTGAAAAGTGCCAAAATAAAGGTGCCTATTTATACTACAGACATCCATATTTTACGCGTGGCATCGTATCGTCAGACATCGTATCGATGTATCGATCCATATATCGATGAATTGTTATGTCCCTAATTATCAATATTCAAATTATATTCTAATTTAAAAGGCTTATTTCTTCATTTTCTTCATAATTTTAGGGGGAAAAAAGCTTTTGCCTTCTCTCCTGAGGCCACAAGAGGGCACGTTGAGCAAAATATTACTAATGTACATTTATTAACCCTTTAAGCCCTGAAGGCGTTTTCAGAGGGTTTTTTTTTTTTTCTGAGTGACATACAAAAAAGTAAAGACTCGTAACTCCAAAACTATAGCAAAGAGAGTCAAAAGGTTGGTATTGTTTGAAAGGAAACTTTTTAAATAAAAAAAAAAAATAAAATAAATTAAATTTGAACATTCTCATGCTGAGAAACTGCTGATAAAACACACAAAATAAAAGTTTGCCCAAGGGAAATTTTACATATCTTTCTAATTTGACATGCAATATCTCATGAAGGGAATAAGGTAGGGAGATCATTCTTTTTTGCTGATGTTCCTCTGTATGCGAGCTGTATCTGGATCAAATTTTGTGGTGATTGCATAAAGAAATCAAAAGTTACAGTGTTTGGAACCAAGGTAGCCTTTTTTGTTTAGCCCTTGTCGCCCCCAACTGGGCATTTTTAAAGTCGGTCTTTCACGTGGAGTAACTCATTTTTGGACTCATTTCATTCGGGAGCACTGTAATTAATGATGTGCCATTTTCTACAATTGATGCATGTTTAATGAAGTTATAAGCGAAAATGCCACGTGATAACTACATTTTAGTTTTAGTTAGCATCTGTGCGCCTGTGGGGTTTTATGTGTCATAATTGCGTGAGCAATATCTCGTGATTGACTTATTGGATTATGTTGATGTTCGACTCATTTTAATCGTGATAATGTGCTGTAAATAATGATGTCCAATTCTCCAAAATCGGAGCATGTTTCATGAAGTTACGAGCCAAAACATGATATAAATGTTGCATCGGTTTATTATTTACATATGGGTATTGCGGGGCTTCACGTACAAAAACTCGCTCAAGTTTAGTCAAAGCCCAAAACAATTATACTCGTTGTAATCTACTCCGTGAGAGCTTTCAAATGACATATAACACATGTCAAAAACATCATAAAGTCATATTACAGTAAATATTTCAAAAATTATGATTTTTTTTCTCCAGTTTATCAGCAAATAACTCAGCACTGCTTAGGAGTTTTTCCATTTGGCTACATGCATTGTAAAGTTCAGACTCTAAGCTTTCAAATGACACCTATATTGCATTGATCAAAGCTATAGTTTTGAAAATATGATTATTAATTTTTGCACAGCTAGGGGGCGTCCCGCCGGCGGTACAGTCAGGTTTAGAGGGACTGCTCAGCACTCGTTAAGAGGTGACCAAAATGATTACATTCATTAAAAAGCTGAGATTCTAATCTTTAAAATGATATCTAAGGTATGTTATTCCATTTAGTGGTTGCTGAGTAATACGGGACGCTGAAGGCTTAAAGCAATAAAATAACATGACATCTGTGAAAAAGTGCATCATGTTTATAAACCAATTATGATCAAGTTACTTAAACAACTATAAACAAAACAGCATCATGTACACTATGCTGCCAAAAGTATTGGGTCGCCCCCTTCTAATGAGCAGGTTTGACTACTTTAGTAATTTCTATGAGTACAAATCTTAATGTTAAAGCATATAATGATATTCTAGGAAATTGTGTGCTTCTAATATTATAGCAACAGTTTGGACAGGACCCTTTTCTATTCTAACATGACAGTGCCTCTGTGTATAAGACAAGGTTCAAAAAGAAAATGATTGATTGAGTCAGTGTGGAAGAACTTGACTGGTCTGCATAAAACCAAAAGTTGAACTTGCATTAATTTTACATGGCTTTCTAAACATGTGGCTCTTTTGTGTGAGACGCGAGTGCAGCGGTGATTGACGTAAACAAGATCTTCTCTGCATTGATGTTCTCATTTCCGCAGTATTTTGAATGAACGATGCAGCATCGCCGCATTTAGTGGCTTTAACTGGATAGCTAACAAAAACATTATAATGCATTGACACTTACATCGTCATCGCATCTTGTGCGCCGCTGATAAGGCTGCCTCCTTAACGCACACCTAAAATTAGAATGCAGTGTTTTTGGATTTTTATTTTAAATTCGAATTATTTTTATTTATTTATTTATTTTTTTGACAGCCCTAAGCCACACTGCAGAATTCCCGCCATTTATTAATACAAACTGCACTCAGTGATTTAGGAGCATATTGTGATATAATGACGATAGTAGAGACTAACATAATTTTTTTATTTATAGTGTTAGTGGTAGTATTAATGTGTGTGATATTGTTACTGGGGACTAGTGTTGTCACAGCATTGGAATTACTGACTTTGATACCTTGAAATATATCAATTTTTGATACCATGGTGAAAAACTGCCACAACATTAAGGGAATAAAATGTTCAATTTTTTTTATTAAAAGATAAATATAACAAGGCTAGAACATAACAGCAAGGTGTATTTTTACATTAATAAAACTCCTTGAGGTGCTAAAACACTCAACGCAACGTGACCCAACAAATAACCGTCAATAAACCGATTTGGTGCTGCATGATATAGGGAGAAAGTCTTAATTGCAGTTTTTCTGGTTAAAATATGATTTTTAAAACAAAGAAACAAAATATTATGAAGAACGCCAGGTTTGTCGTGCTTGTTTTAGGGCTGCACTGTTTGGGCAACAATGTTGTGCTTATATATTGGTATGACTAATTACAATTATTATGATTATTGCTAAGAAATATTAAACAAAATAAGAAATATTACTATTATAATAACACTATTTAAATAAAATATAAGCATTTAATTATTAAAGAGATGTAATTGTAGTAATAATAATAATTATTATTATTTTACATAACACTCTTATTTACGGAAAACTACAGTACTATACAGTACATGCTACTATTAATATAAAACCAAGTCTAAGGTTTTATATTAAAATCTATTATGATAAAGTTTTGTGATAGTAGTGGGGTTTTTTTGTTATTTTGTTTATTTTACATACCCCCTGACAAAAATTGAGTCCATGTCTTCAATATGAAATATCCACTGAAGCCAAAAAAAAAAAACCTCCTGTAAACTGAAGAAAAATTAAGGATTTGCATATGTTTACTTCAAATTTCTTTAGACAGAAGTATTATTTTTCCTATTTTTACCTCAAAAAAGGTGGTGTGAGCATTATACAGCGCTAATTATTGCACTTAAATTGATGGTTATGATTATTATTCCCCTTGTTCATAATAGATCATTTATATTTTAATCCATAAATGTTCTCTGGCATGAAAGGCAAATCTATTTTGTATATTATAGAAATCATAATTTGTGGTTTTAAATAGTAGTGTCTTATTTTAAATGACATTTGGTGTTTAAAACGGAAGCTAAAACATCATTAAAACAAAGTTTTTATCTTTCAATGCAACTTAATGCCTTGTAAATATTGTATACAGTGTTAAGTTTTAGTAATTGATGTTTTATGAAAAAGTTGCCTAGTCTTGTTTCTGTGTGAATGTGAATATAGGAACGTGTGGTTTTGACTGTTGGAGTCAAATGAAGAGTGTGAGTTAAGCTGTAATTCTGCTGTAGTGTGATCTTACAGTGTGTCTGATGTTGTCTCATGTCTCAGGCGCTGTACCAGAGCTGGGTGCTGGACTCGTGTAGGAATATTTTGGCTATTCTGGAGGATTTGCCGTCTCTGCGGCCGCCCATCGATCACCTCTGTGAGCTCCTGCCTCGACTGCAGGCCCGCTACTACTCCATCGCATCCTCCTCGAAGGTCAGAGAGAGTTTACTTTAATGTTCAAGATATATAGGTATTTTGAAAAAAAATTAAATATATTTGCTATTTAAAATAACTGTTTTCTGTGTGAATATATTTTAAACTGTAATTTATTTCTGTGATCAAAGCTGAATTTTCAGCATCATTACTCCAGTCTTCATTGTCACATGATCCTTCAGAAATCATTATAATATTCTGATTTGCTGCTCAACAAACATTTTTATTATTATTATTATTATTATTATCAATATTTAAAACAGTTGAGTACATTTTTTTTCAGGATTCTTTGATGAATAGAAAGATCCAAAGATCAGAATTTATCTGAAGTAAAAAGCTTTTGTAACATTATACACTATACCATTCAAAAGCTTGGAGTCAGTATATATACATATATGTATGTGTGTGTGTGTGTGTGTGTATTGAAGTGTTTTCTTCCTGTGACAGGTTCATCCCAACAGCATCCACATCTGTGCTGTAGTGGTGGAGTATGAGACCAAAACCGGCCGCGTCAACAAAGGAGTCGCCACTAACTGGCTGAAGAACAAGATGCCAACCGACAACGGACACAAGGCCACGGTGCCCATGTACATCCGCAAGTCTCAGTTCCGCCTGCCCTTCAAGTCCACAAACCCGGTGATCATGATCGGCCCGGGCACCGGCATCGCCCCCTTCATGGGCTTCATTCAGGAGCGCGGCTGGCTCCGAGAACAAGGTGGGAAAGACACTGTTATTTGCTTCCTTAGTTTCAACATTGATCAGTATTTCATCAGTATCACAGTCAGAGGAGGTAAAACAGGCTGAGCTGTTTTGAAAATGTATTCAAAATGAACAGATGGCATTGAACTTTTGTTCTGATCCTTTTACTTCATATCTGCTTAAAGGGGACACATTATGCCCCTTTTTACAATATGTAATGTAAGTCTCAGGTGTCCCCAGAATGTGTCTGTGAAGTTTCAGCTCAAAATACCCCACAGATCACTTATTATATCATTTTGAAAATGCCTATTTTGAGTGGAAGCATGAGCGCATGTCTCTTTAAATGCAAATGAGCTGCTGGTCCCCGCCCCCTTTTCCAGAAGAGAGCTGCACCATTACAGCTCGTACCTGCTAAAATCATCTGTTTTGGCTCTGATTATCATGTTTATCGCGCTGAAATCATGCGTTTTAAACCATATTAGTTTAAACTTCTGATATAGGGTTTTCTGAGTGCACACGGACAGAAAGCGGCTGTCACAGCATGTGAGTACTAAACTAAGTTCTCATTCATACTCAAGTTTATGTTAAAAACATCCTAAGTTACAAAAACAGTCAGTTATGACTGTGAAGGTAAACAGCTGGGAACTAAATCACATGTTTATATTAGATCTGTGTGGCAGCAGCAATATACAGTAAATAAATCAATAACTAAATCAATAAATCAAACACTGCTCTGTTGTCTCCTCTGAGGCTGGGATGTAAACAGTGTTCTGTGATCGTCTGTACAGATAAAGCCAGAACAGTTAGCATGTTTTGCTCAAACTTTCACCATGGCATTAGAGCTAGTATACCGTTGTCACTTGCGAAATCAAAATGAGGGCGCAGCGGGTGGAAACTTACAGATTAAGGGGCGGTAATATTATAATGAGATCCTTTTGCAGCGTCACTAGGGGAGCGAGATCAGACGCGCTCGTTTTTTCAGACGCTTGCAGAAAAAGGCTTACCGAAACAAAGATACTGGGTTCATCTTTTTCACGTTTCCTTGGTTGGCAGATGCACCTGGGACCTGATTATAGCACTTAACCTGACTTTTCCAGGTTTTTTCATGATATGTCACCTTTAAATCAGGTGCATATAGAGTAAAACAAATCTATATTTTCCCTCATACACTGTAGCCTAGGGGAGTTTTTGCAGGAGACATAACAGCATAATAAAGGCTCATTATTATACTGACCAATCACAATAGAAATTCAAATAATGCAGTATCATTTCAAAATGCAGAAGTGAGGCAAAATGAAATGTGTAATTCCATATTAGGACTGATTACTTTTGGAAATAAAGTTATGATGGCTGCATTTTAGATTATTTTGAAATTTACGATTATACATTCTATAATACTAAGTCAAATGTTCTGTGGATTACTGAAGACTGGTAAACAGTCAATAATAAAACAAAAGGATATTCGAATCTCAAAATTGAAAATCGAATGCCAACCCACCGAACGAATATTCGAATAATCGAATATTCTGGTCCAGCCCTAGTCTCTAGTCCTCAATGGCCCACAATCAAAAATATCCCCCTAAAATACCTTTGATTATAGATTTTTTTTTTTTTTTTTTAAATAAAGAGCTTAAAGGTAATCAGCATGTCCACTCTGTACTATCTAACAAGGATATTTAGTCAAAAACTACAAAGCATTACATTTGTGAATCTATGAATGAACCACAGGCCTGGAACAAGAACCATTATTATCTGTAAATGACCTGTTTTATCAGTTGTGTTTAAACTAAGGCTGTCAAGCTATTAAAATTTTTAATTAAACTAATCGCAAATTAATCACTCAATTCGGGCTGAGAAATTACTCTCCAAATGATCATTTAAAGGCATTGTTGTATTAAATGAGAAAAGCATTGAATTGACAATACAAAAAGTAGCTTTAGAAGGAAATATTTTTATTCAGCATAGAATTTTTTTACATAAACTTTTATGGCTACAGTCTGGCCATAACTGAAGCATCTGAAGTGGTATTTGTGTATTTACACAGACTGTTCAGAGGTGACAGGAATGCATTTACACTACAATTAGAAATGCATAAATAATGCTATGAGATTAATGAGTTTTAAATGGCCATTAATGGGTTAAAAATGAAATATTAAGTATTTATGAAATAATTATGAAACTAAAACCAACAGTAGGTGGTGACAAATGACTGTCTTAATGAGTGAGTCGTTGAATCATCCATTCAAACAGATTGAAACTGTCTTTATGAATGAATCATTGACTCACTCAATTCATTTCAAAATGTGGATTCGTTCAGTAACGAAACAGCGCAGTGCAGACGCACAATAGTTTTGCTGTGACTTTGATCAGAACTATTTCCGTGTGTGAAACTGAGCAAAAACAGACAATATTGAAAATTTTGTAACTAAATGTGTTGTATAAACTCAGTATGACATTTGCAGTCGTAATATTGCTAAACTATATAATATGATATAAATATAAGAGGGTCATTTTTTTTGTTGGCCTCATATCTTGAATTTTAGGGCAAATAATTGCATTTTTATAGGCTTCGTCATGCAGTCAGTCATCCTGCATCATGCTCATCAGCAACTGCATCAGTGTAAGATTATGTACAGGTCTGGACAGCTGTGTTAAATGCATTAATCATTTTAACAAAATACTTTTTCCATAGTTAACTGCACCAAATGAACACTTTAAATCAGCAGCCCTAGTTTAAACACTGCGGATTGTCCACATTACTGACTTGATTTGTATTTCCTCCAGGTGTATGTACAGCATCTGCTGAAGAAGAACAAGGAGGCCGTCTGGAGGCTGGTTCACACAGACAACGCTCACATCTACATCTGCGGGTGCGTAAACATCAAAAACATCACGAGACAGAGCATTCTGACACCATTCTAACTAGGGCTGCAAAACGATTAGTCACGATAAATCGATTCAAATAAAAGTTTGTTTGTGTGTGTACTATGTATATTTATTATGTATGTATGTATGTATGTATATATATTTTTTTACATATAAATCTGACTTTTTTCCTTAATATATACATGTATGTGTGTGTATTTATATTTACATAATAAATATACACAGTACACACATATAGTATGTAAACAAACTCTTAGGTCACACTTTACATCAGGTGGCCTTAACTACTATGTACTTGCATCAAAAATAAGTACAATGTACTTATTGTGTTCATTATATTACAAAACACTTTTGCTGCTATTGAGGTGGGAGACGGGTAGGGTTTGGTATGGGTAGGTTTAAGGGTGGGTTAAGGTGTAAGGGATGGGTCAACAGTGTAATCATAAATGTAATTACAGAAATTAATTACAGATGTAACTACATGTAGATATTTTTAAAAATATAAGTACAATGTAAAAACATGTATGTACACAAGTGCATTGTATCAAATAATTAATTTAAATTTAAGTACATAGTAGTTAAGGCCACCTAATATAAAGTGGGACCAACTTTTATTTAGAATCGATTAATCGTGACTAATCGTTTTGGAGCCCTAATTCTAACGCTACCCATCGTTCTCCTCCGCAGAGACGCGCGTAACATGGCGCGGGACGTCCAGAACGCCTTCTACGAGATCGCAGAGGAGCTGGGAGGAATGAGCCGCACTCATGCTGTAGATTACATCAAGAAACTCATGACTAAAGGACGCTACTCGCAGGACGTCTGGAGCTAAACCAGCTCTCAGCATTCCCCTTCTGTACATTCCTGATGTGTGCTTCTATAAGGATGAGGCTAATGTGTTCGCTATCATCAGTCTGAAAGACAACGCTGACACACATGACCTCATTCTAAAGTGAATTATGTCACATTATGTTAGAGAAAAAATCTTGTGTAGAATCATGATCTTTAACATATTAATCAGTTATGCACGAAACTTTACAATCAAAAACATGGTCATTTTTAGTATCCACCAAACGCCAGACTAAATGCAGAGCTGGATTAATGCTGTAACGGTACTTTGTAAGCACGAAGAGACTTTAACTCACTGTTATTGTTATGAACTTGATGAAAGTGGTTTTAAACATGCAAAAAATACGACTCTTGGAGGAGCGTGATGAGACATTGACTGCTATCTGAGTGTTTTCTGTGAAGTTGTTCACTTCTCAGCCTACAGATGTCACAACTTTTCAGTTTAGTCCTCTGAAGTAAAAGCATCTGAATGTCTAGATTTTTCTTGTCACACATTTTTATTATTATGGCTGAATATGAATGTAAACTCATTTCAATTGGAAGTCCCCCAGATTTCATTTTTCTGTAAGTGCTCAGTAAATTTCATCCCTGTTCATAATCTGTGGTAAAAGATGCTGAGACAGGAACAGAAGAAGCTGGTCTGGAAGCTCTAGTGCCTTATTTAGTGTGTCGTGTGCATTAGTGGAAGGCCAGCATTGCTGCTGAAAAGAGTTTACTATTTGGGAAGATGATAGAAATATATAAAGTAGTAGTATTTTTCTTTTTTTACATAATCATAGTTTCATATGCACCTGTTGTTTCCAATACATACAGCTATTTAGGCATATTTGTAATGATCAAATATAAATTTAACATCACCCTTGTGTTTAGCCTGCTTTTGTTCACTTTTGCCCATCAGACACTACATTTAAGGATGTTTTTGCTGCCCATCATCTTTAGAGGCTGTTCTTAGAAGGGACCAGTGAAACATTTCGACACACATTCATTTATCACTATTTTCTGCATTTAGAATAATATTAAAAATGTTAACAATAACACACACACACAAAGTTAAATTGAATGACTTTTATAATGCTAGCTTCAAAGTGGTCTCCTTTTTTTTTT